>JARQWZ010003616.1:0-82500 GCA_033150135.1 Gobio occitaniae
TATTCAATTATTACATTAAGTCAAAATAGACACAAATTCAAAATTACGACAGTGTATACTATTACATAAAGGTGGAAATTATTCAATTATTACATTACGTCAAGATGGACAAAAATTAAAAATTACGACTGTTTATACTATTACATAACAGTTGACATTATTCAATTATTACATGAAGTCAAAATGGAAAAAAAAAAAAAAATTAGGACAGTGTGTCCTATTACATAAAAGTGGACATTATTCAATTATTACATAAAATCAAACTGGAAAAAAAGTCAAAATTGCGTCAGTTTATACTATTACATAAAAGTGGAAATTATCAAATTATTACATAAATTCAATATGGACAAAAATACAAAATCACGACAGTGTATACTATTACATAAAAGTGGAAAAATTTAAATTATTACATAAAGTCAAAATGGACAAAAATTCTAAATTACGACAGTGTATACTATTAGATAAAAGTGGAAAGTTTTCAATAATTACATTAAGTCAAAATGGACAAAACTTCAAAATTAGGACAGTGTGTACTATTACATAAAAGTTGACATTATTCAAATATTACATAAAGTCAAACTGGACAGAAATTCAAAATTACGACAGTGTATACTATTACATAAACGTGGAAAGTTTTCAATTATTACATAAAGTCAAAATGGACAAAAATTCAAAATTACGACAGTGTATACTATTACATAACATTGTAAAGTTTTCAATAATTACATTAAGTCAAAATGGACAAAAATTCTAAATTTAGACAGTGTATACTATTACAAAAAATTGGAAAGTTTTCAATAATTACATAAAATAAAAATGGACAAAAATTCAAAATTACGACAGTGGATACTATTACATAAAGTGGAAATTATTCAATTATTACATAAAGTCAAAATGGACAAAAATTCCAAATTACGACATTGGATACTATTACACAAAAGTTGATATTATTCAATTATAACATAAAGTCAAAATTGAAAAAAATTCTAAATTATGACAGTGGATACTATTAATACAAGTGGAAATTATTCAATTATTACATAAAGTCAAAATGGACAAAAGTTCCAAATTACGACAGTGTATACTATAACATGAAAGTGGAACATTTTAAAAGTGGAACATTTTAAATTATTACAAAGTCAAAATTGACAAAAATTCAAAATTACGACAGTGTGTACTATTACATAAAAGTTGACATTATTAAATTATTACATAAAGTCAAACTGGACAAAAATACAAAATTACGACAGTGTATACTATTACATTAAAGTGGAAAAAATAAAATTATTACATAAAGTCAAAATGGAAAAAAATTCAAAATTACGACAGCGTATACTATTACATAAAAGTGGACATTATTCAATTATTACATAAAGTCAAAACGGACAAAATTCAAAATTATGACAGTGTATACTATTACATAAAAGTGGAAATTATTCAGTTATTACATAAAGTCAAAATGGACAAATATTCAAAATTACGACAGTGTATACTATTACATAAAAGTGGAACATTTTTAAATTTTTACATAATGTCAAAATGGACAAAAATTCCAAATTACAACAGTGTATACTATTACATAAAATTTGACATTATTCAATTATTACATAAAGTCAAACTGGACAAAAAGTCAAAATTACGACAGTGTATACTATTACATAAAAGTGGAAAAAATTTAAATTATTACATTAAGTCAAAATGGACAAAAAATCTAAATTACGACAGTGTATACTATTACATAAAAGTGGAAATTATTCAATTATTACATAAAGTCAAAGTGGACAAAAATTCAAAATTACGACAGTGTAAACTATTACATAAAAGTGGAAAGTTTTTAATAATTACATAAAGTCAAACTGGACAAAAATGAAAAAATACGACAGTGTATACTATTACATATAAGTGGAAAGTTTTCAATAATTACAAAAAGTCAAAATGGACAAAAATTAAAAATTACGACAGTGTATACTATTACATAAAAATGGAAAGTTTTCAATAATTACATAAAGTCAAAATGGACAAAAATCGAAAATTACGACAGTGTATACTATTACATAAAAGTGGAAAATTTTAAAAGTGGAACATTTTTAATAATTACATAAAGTCAAACTGGACAAAAATACAAAATTACGACAGTGTATACTATCACATAAAAGTGGAAAATGTAAATTATTACATAAAGTCAAAATGGACAAAAATTCAAAATTACGACAGCGTATAATATTACATAAAAGTGGAAAATGTAAATTATTACATAATGTCAAAATGCACAAAAATTCTAAATTACGACAGCGTATACTATTACATAAAAATGGAAAGTTTTCAATAATTACATAAAGTCAAAATGGACAAAAATTTAAAATTACGACAGTGTATACTATCACATAAAAATGGAAAGTTTTCAATAATTACATAAAGTCAAAATGGACAAAAATCGAAAATTACGACAGTGTATACTATTACATAAAAGTGGAAAGTTTTCAATAATTACATAAAGTCAAAATGGACAAAAATTCAAAATTACGACAGTGTGTACTATTACATAAAAGTGGAAAGTTTTCAATAATTACTTAAAGTCAAAATGGACAAAATTTCAAAATTACGACAGTGTATACTATTACATAAAAGGTGAAATTATTCAGTTATTACATGAAGTCAAAATGGATAAAAAAATTCCAAATTACGACAGTGTATACTATTACATAAAAGTGGAAATTATTCAGTTATTACATAAAGTCAAAATGGACAAAAATTTAAAATTACGACAGTGTATACTATTACATAACAGTTGACATTATTCAATTATTACATAAAGTCAAAATGGACAAAAAAATTAGGACAGTGTGTACTATTACATAAAAGTGGAAAGTTTTCAATTATTACATAAAGTCAAAATGGACAAAAATTCAAAATTACGACAGTGTATACTATTACATAAAATTGTACAGTTTTCAATAATTACATTAAGTCAAAATGGACAAAAATTCTAAATTACGACAGTGTATACTATTACAAAAAATTGTAATGTTTTCAATAATTACATAAAATCAAAATGGAGAAAAATTCAAAATTACGACTGTATACTATTACATAAAGTGGAAATTATTCAATTATTACATAAAGTCAAAAGGGACAAAAATTCAAAATTACGACAGTGGATACTATTACATAAAAGTTGATATTATTCAATTATTACATAAAGTCAAAATTGACAAAAATTCTAAATTACGACAGTGGATACTATTAATACAAGTGTAAATTATTCAATTATTACATAAAAACAAAATGGACAAAAATTTAAAATTACGACAGTGGATACTATTACTTAAAAGTGGAAATTATTAAATTATTACATAAAGTCAAAATTGACAAACATTCCGAATTACGACAGTGTATACTATAACATAAAAGTGGAACATTTTAAAAGTGGAAAATTTTAAATTATTACAAAGTCAAAATGGACAAAAATTCAAAATTATGACAGTGTATACTATTACATTAAAGTTGACATTATTCAATTATTACATAAAGTCAAACTGGACAAATATACAAAATTACGACAGTGTATACTATTACATTAAAGTGGAAAAATGTAAATTATTACATAAAGTCAAAATGGACAAAAATTCTAAATTACGACAGTGTATACTATTACATAAAAGGTGAAATTATTCTGTTATTACATAAAGTCAAACTGGACAAAAATTCCAAATTACGACAGTAAATACTATTACATAAAAGTGGAAAATTTTAAAAGTGGAAAATTTTAAATTATTACAAAGTCAAAATGGACAAAAATTCAAAATTACGACAGTTTATACTATTACATAAAAGTGGAAATTATTCAGTTATTACATAAAGTCAAAATGGACAAATATTCAAAATTACGACAGTGTATACTATTACATAAAAGTTGACTTTATTCAATAATTACAAAAAGTCAAAATGGACAAAAATTAAAAATTACGACAGTGTATACTATTACATAAAAATGGAAAATTGTAAAAGTGGAAAATTTTTAATAATTACATAAAGTCAAACTGGACAAAAATACAAAATTACGACAGTGTATACTATCACATAAAAGTGGAAAATGTAAATTATTACATAAAGTCAAAATGGACAAAAATACAAAATTACGACAGCGTATACTATTACATTAAAATGGAAAGTTTTCAATAATTACATAAAGTCAAAATGGACAAAAATTAAAAATTACGACAGTGTATACTATCACATAAAAATGGAAAGTTTTCAATAATTATATAAAGTCAAAATGGACAAAAATCGAAAATTACGACAGTGAATACTATTACATAAAAGTGGAAAGTTTTCAATAATTACATAAAGTCAAAATGGACAAAAATTCAAAATTACGACAGTGTGTACTATTACATAAAAGGTGAAATTATTCAGTTATTACATGAAGTCAAAATGGATAAAAAAATTCCAAATTACGACAGTGTATACTATTACATAAAAGTGGAAATTATTCAGTTATTACATAAAGTCAAAATGGACAAAAATTTAAAATTACGACAGTGTATACTATTACATAACAGTTGACATTATTCAATTATTACATAAAGTCAAAATGGAAAAAAAATTAGGACAGTGTGTACTATTACATAAAAGTGGAAAGTTTTCATTTATTACATGAAGTCAAAATGGACAAAAATTCAAAATTACGACAGTGTATACTATTACATAAAATTGTAAAGTTTTCAATAATTACATTAAGTCAAAATGGACAAAAATTCTAAATTACGACAGTGTATACTATTACAAAAAATTGTAATGTTTTCAATAATTACATAAAATCAAAATGGAGAAAAATTCAAAATTACGATTGTATACTATTACATAAAGTGGAAATTATTCAATTATTACATAAAGTCAAAAGGGACAAAAATTCAAAATTACGACAGTGGATATTATTACATAAAAGTTGATATTATTCAATTATTACATAAAGTCAAAATTGACAAAAATTCTAAATTACGACAGTGGATACTATTACTTAAAAGTGGAAATTATTCAATTATTACATAAAGTCAAAATAGACAAACATTCCGAATTACGACAGTGTATACTATAACATAAAAGTGGAACATTTTAAAAGTGGAAAATTTTAAATTATTACAAAGTCAAAATGGACAAAAATTCAAAATTACGACAGTGTATACTATTACATAACAGTTGACATTATTCAATTATTACATAAAGTCAAAATGGAAAAAAAAATTAGGACAGTGTGTACTATTACATAAAAGTGGAAAGTTTTCAATTATTACATGAAGTCAAAATGGACAAAAATTCAAAATTACGACAGTGTATACTATTACATAAAATTGTAAAGTTTTCAATAATTACATTAAGTCAAAATGGACAAAAATTCTAAATTACGACAGTGTATACTATTACAAAAAATTGTAATGTTTTCAATAATTACATAAAATCAAAATGGAGAAAAATTCAAAATTACGATTGTATACTATTACATAAAGTGGAAATTATTCAATTATTACATAAAGTCAAAAGGGACAAAAATTCAAAATTACGACAGTGGATATTATTACATAAAAGTTGATATTATTCAATTATTACATAAAGTCAAAATTGACAAAAATTCTAAATTACGACAGTGGATACTATTACTTAAAAGTGGAAATTATTCAATTATTACATAAAGTCAAAATAGACAAACATTCCGAATTACGACAGTGTATACTATAACATAAAAGTGGAACATTTTAAAAGTGGAAAATTTTAAATTATTACAAAGTCAAAATGGACAAAAATTCAAAATTACGACAGTGTATACTATTACATAAAAGTGGAAAAAATTTAAATTATTACATAAAGTCAAAATGGACAAAAATACAAAATTACGACAGTGTATACTATTACATTAAAGTTGACATTATTCAATTATTACATAAAGTCAAACTGGACAAAAATACAAAATTACGACAGTGTATACTATTACATTAAAGTGGAAAAATGTAAATTATTACATAAAGTCAAAATGGACAAAAATTCAAAATTACGATAGCGTATACTATTACATAAAAGTTGACATTATTCAATTATTACATAAAGTCAAAACGGACAAAATTCAAAATTATGACAGTGTATACTATTACATAAAAGTGGAAATTATTCAGTTATTACATAAAGTCAAAATGGACAAATATTCAAAATTACTACAGTGTATACTATTATATAAAAGTCGAAAAATTTTTAATTATTACATAATGTCAAAATGGACAAAAAAAATCAAAATTACGACAGTGTATACTATTACATAAAAGTGGAAAGTTTTCAATTATTACATAAAGTCAAAATGGACAAAAATTCGAAATTACGACAGTGTATACTATTACATAAAAGTTGACATTATTCAATTATTACATAAAGTCAAACTGGACAAAAATACAAAATTACGACAGTGTATACTATTAAATAAAAGTGGAAAGTTTTCAATAATTACATAAAGTCAAAATGGACAAAAAATCAAAATTAGGACAGTGTGTACTATTACATAAAAGTTGACATTAATCAATTATTACATAAAGTCAAACTGGACAAAAAGTCAAAATTACGACAGTGTATACTATTACATAAAAGTGGAAAGTTTTTAAATATTACATAAAGTCAAACTGGACAAAAATTCCAAATTACGACAGTGTATACTATTACATAAAAGGTGAAATTATTCAGTTATTACATGAAGTCAAAATGGATAAAAAAATTCCAAATTACGACAGTGTATACTATTACATAAAAATGGAAAATTTTAAAAGTGGAAAATTTTTAATAACTACATAAAGTCAAACTGGACAAAAATACAAAATTACGACAGTGTATACTATTACATAAAAGTGGAAAATGTAAATTATTACAAAAAGTAAAAATGGACAAAAATTCAAAATTACGAAAGCATATACTATTACATAAAAGTGGAAAATGTAAATTATTACATAAAGTCAAAATGGACAAAAATTCAAAATTTAAAATTACAACAGTGTATACTATTACATAAAAGGTGAAATTATTCAGTTATTACATAAAGTCAAAATGGACAAAAATTCCAAATTACGACAGTGTATACTATTACAAAAAATTGGAATGTTTTCAATAATTACATAAAATCAAAATGGAGAAAAATTCAAAATTACGACTGTATACTATTACATAAAGTGGAAATTATTCAATTATTACATAAAGTCAAAAGGGACAAAAATTCAAAATTACGACAGTGGATACTATTACATAAAAGTTGATATTATTCAATTATTACATAAAGTCAAAATTGACAAAAATTTTAAATTACGACAGTGGATACTATTAATACAAGTGTAAATTATTCAATTATTACATAAAAACAAAATGGACAAAAATTTAAAATTACGACAGTGGATACTATTACTTAAAAGTGGAAATTATTCAATTATTACATAAAGTCAAAATGGACAAACATTCCGAATTACGACAGTGTATACTATAACATAAAAGTGGAACATTTTAAAAGTGGAAAATTTTAAATTATTACAAAGTCAAAATGGACAAAAATTCAAAATTACGACAGTGTATACTATTACATTAAAGTTGACATTATTAAATTATTACATGAAGTCAAACTGGACAAAAATTAAAATTTACGACAGTGTATACTATTACATAAAAGTTGACATTATTCAATTATTACATAAAGTCAAACTGGACAAAAATACAAAATTACGACTGTGTATACTACTACATAAAAGTGTAAAAATGTAAATTATTACATAAAGTCAAAATGGACAAATATTCAAAATTACGATAGCGTGTACTATTACATAAAAGTTGACATTATTCAATTATTACATAAAGTCAAAACGGACAAAATTCAAAATTATGACAGTGTATACTATTACATAAAAGTGGAAATTATTCAGTTTTTACATAAAGTCAAAATGGACAAATATTCAAAATTACTACAGTGTATACTATTACATAAAAGTCGAAAAAATTTTAATTATTACATAATGTCAAAATGGACAAAAATTCCAAATTACGACAGTGTATACTATTACATAAAAGTGGAAAGTTTTCAATTATTACATGAAGTCAAAATGGACAAAAATTCGAAATTACGACAGTGTATACTATTACATAAAAGTTGACATTATTCAATTATTACATAAAGTCAAACTGGACAAAAATACAAAATTACGACAGTGTATACTATTAAATAAAAGTGGAAAGTTTTCAATAATTACATAAAGTCAAAATGGAAAAAATTCAAAATTAGGACAGTGTGTACTATTACATAAAAGTTGACATTAATCAATTATTACATAAAGTCAAACTGGACAAAAAGTCAAAAATACGACAGTGTATACTATTACATAAAAGTGGAAAAAATTTAAATTATTACATTAAGTCAAAATGGACAAAAAAATCAAAATTACGAGAGTGTATACTATTACATAAAAGTGGAAATTATTCAATTATTACATAAAGTCAAAGTGGACAAAAATTCAAAATTACAACAGTGTAAACTATTACATAAAAGTGGAAAGTTTTTAATTATTACATAATGTCAAACTGGACAAAAATTCAAAATTACGACAGTGTATACTATTACATAAAAGTGGAAAGTTTTCAATAATTACATAAAGTCAAAATGGACAAAAATTTTAAATTACGACAGTGTATACTATTACATAAAAATGGAAAATTTTAAAAGTGGAACATTTTTAATAACTACATAAAGTCAAACTGGACAAAAATACAAAATTACGACAGTGTATACTATTACATAAAAGTGGAAAATGTAAATTATTACAAAAAGTCAAAATGGACAAAAATTCAAAATTTAAAATTACAACAGTTAATACTATTACATAAAAGGTGAAATTATTCAGTTATTACATAAAGTCAAAATGGACAAAAATTCCAAATTACGACAGTGTTTACTCTTATATAAAAATGGAAAATTTTAAAAGTGGAACATTTTTAATAATTACATAAAGTCAAACTGGACAAAAATACAAAATTACGACAGTGTATACTATTACATAAAATTGGAAAATGTAAATTATTACATGAAGTCAAAATGGACAAAAATTCAAAATTAGGACAGTGTGTACTATTACATAAAAGTTGACATTATTCAATTTTTACATAAAGTCAAACTGGACAGAAAGTCAAAATTATGACTGTGTATACTATTACCTAAAAGTGAAAAAAAAATTAAATTATTACATAATGTCAAAATGGACAAAAATTCAAAATTACGACAGTGTATACTATTACATAAAAGTGGAAATTATTCAATTATTACATAAAGTCAAACTGGACAAAAATTCCAAATTACGACAGTGTGTACTATAACATAAAAGTGGATAATTTTAAAAGTGGAAAATTTTTAATAATTATATTAAGTCAAAATGGACAAAAAATCTAAATTACGACAATGTATACTATTACATAAAAGGTGAAATTATTCAGTTATTACATAAAGTCAAAATGGACAAAAATTCAAAATTACGACAGTGTATACTATTACATAAAAGTTGACATTACTCAATAATTACATAAAGTCAAACTGGCCAAAAATTCAAAATTACGACAGTGTATACTATTACATAAAAGTGGAAAAAGTTTTCAATAATTACATGAAGTCAATATGGACAAAAATTCTAAATTACGACAGTGTATACTATTACATAAAAGTTGAAAGTTTTCAATAATTACATAATGTCAAAATGGACAAAAAATCTAAATTACGACAGTGTATACTAGTACAGAAAAGGTGAAATTATTCAGTTATTACATAAAGTCAAAATGGACAAAAATTCCAAATTACAACAGTGTATACTATTACATAAAAGTGGAAAATTTTAAAAGTGGAAAATTTTAAATTATTACAAAGTCAAAATGGACAAAAATTCAAAATTACGACAGTGGATAATGTTACATAAAAGTGGAAATTATTCAATTATTACATAAAGTCAAAATGGACAAAAATTCAAAATTACGACAGTGTGTACTATTACATAAAAGTTGACATTATTAAATTATTACATGAAGTCAAACTGGACAAAAATAAAAATTTACGACAGTGTATACTATTACATAAAAGTTGACATTATTCAATTATTACATAAAGTCAAACTGGACAAAAATACAAAATTACGACTTTGTATACTACTACATAAAAGTGTAAAAATGTAAATTATTTAATAAAGTCAAAATGGACAAATATTCAAAATTACGACAGTGTATACTATTACATAAAAGTGGAAAAAATTTAAATTATTACATAAAGTCAAAATGGACAAAAATACAAAATTACGACAGTGTATACTATTACATTAAAGTTGACATTATTCAATTATTACATAAAGTCAAACTGGACAAAAATACAAAATTACGACAGTGTATACTATTACATTAAAGTGGAAAAATGTAAATTATTACATAAAGTCAAAATGGACAAAAATTCAAAATTACGATAGCGTATACTATTACATAAAAGTTGACATTATTCAATTATTACATAAAGTCAAAACGGACAAAATTCAAAATTATGACAGTGTATACTATTACATAAAAGTGGAAATTATTCAGTTATTACATAAAGTCAAAATGGACAAATATTCAAAATTACTACAGTGTATACTATTACATAAAAGTCGAAAATTTTTTAATTATTACATAATGTCAAAATGGACAAAAATTCCAAATTACAACAGTGTATACTATTACAGAATAGTTGACATTATTCAATTATTACATAAAGTCAAAATGGACAAAAAAAATCAAAATTACGACAGTGCATACTATTACATAAAAGTGGAAAGTTTTCAATTATTACATAAAGTCAAAATGGACAAAAATTTGAAATTACGACTGTATACTATTACATAAAAGTTGACATTATTCAATTATTACATAAAGTCAAACTGGACAAAAATACAAAATTACGACAGTGTATACTATTAAATAAAAGTGGAAAGTTTTCAATAATTACATAAAGTCAAAATGGACAAAAATTCAAAATTAGGACAGTGTGTACTATTACATAAAAGTTGACATTAATCAATTATTACATAAAGTCAAACTGGACAAAAAGTCAAAATTACGACAGTGTATACTATTACATAAAAGTGGAAAAAATTTAAATTATTACATCAAGTCAAAATGGACAAAAAATCAAAATTACGAGAGTGTATACTATTACATAAAAGTGGAAATTATTCAAATATTACAAAAAGTCAAAGTGGACAAAAATTCAAAATTACAACAGTGTAAACTATTACATAAAAGTGGAAAGTTTTTAATTATTACATAAAGTCAAACTGGACAAAAATTCCAAATTACGACAATGTATACTATTACATAAAAGGTGAAATTATTCAGTTATTACATAAAGTCAAAATGGACAAAAATTCCAAATTACAACAGTGTATACTATTACATAAAAGTTGACATTACTCAATAATTACATAAAGTCAAACTGGCCAAAAATTCAAAATTACGACAGTGTATACTATTACATAAAAGTGGAAAAAGTTTTCAATAATTACATGAAGTCAATATGGACAAAAATTCTAAATTACGACAGTGTACACTATTACATAAAAGTTGAAAGTTTTCAATAATTACATAATGTCAAAATGGACAAAAAATCTAAATTACGACAGTGTATACTAGTACAGAAAATGTGAAATTATTCAGTTATTACATAAAGTCAAAATGGACAAAAATTCCAAATTACAACAGTGTATACTATTACATAAAAGTGGAAAATTTTAAAAGTGGAAAATTTTAAATTATTACAAAGTCAAAATGGACAAAAATTCAAAATTACGACAGTGGATAATGTTACATAAAAGTGGAAATTATTCAATTATTACATAAAGTCAAAATGGACAAAAATTCAAAATTACGACAGTGTGTACTATTACATAAAAGTTGACATTATTAAATTATTACATGAAGTCAAACTGGACAAAAATTAAAATTTACGACAGTGTATACTATTACATAAAAGTTGACTTTATTCAATTATTACATAAAGTCAAACTGGACAAAAATACAAAATTACGACTGTATACTACTACATAAAAGTGTAAAAATGTAAATTATTACATAAAGTCAAAATGGACAAATATTCCAAATTACGACAGTAAATACTATTACATAAAAGTGGAAAATTTTAAAAGTGGAAAATTTTAAATTATTACAAAGTCAAAATGGACAAAAATTCAAAATTACGACAGTTTATACTATAACATAAAAGTGGAAATTATTCAGTTATTACATAAAGTCAAAATGGACAAATATTCAAAATTACGACAGTGTATACTATTACATAAAAGTGGAAAAAATTTAAATTATTACATAAAGTCAAAATGGACAAAAAATAAAAATTACGACAGTGTATACTATTACATAAAAGTTGACTTTATTCAATTATTACATAAAGTCAAAATGGACAAAAAAAATCTAAATTACGACAGTGTATACTCTTACATAAAAGTGGAAATTATTCAATTATTACATAAAGTCAAACTGGACAAAAATTCAAAATTACGACAGTGTATACTATTACATAAAAGTGGAAAGTTTTCAATAATTACATTAAGTCAAAATGGACAAAAATGTAAAATTACAACAGTGTATACTATTACATAAAAGGTGAAATTATTCAGTTATTACATAAAGTCAAAATGGACAAAAATTCCAAATTACGACAGTGTTTACTATAACATAAAAGTGGAAAATTTTAAAAGTGGAAAATTTTTAATAATTACATAAAGTCAAACCTGACAAAAATACAAAATTACGACAGTGTATACTATTACATAAAAGTGGAAAATGTAAACTATTACATAAAGTCAAAATGGACAAAAAAATCAAAATTACGACAGCGTATACTATTACATAAAAGTGGAAAGTTTTCAATAATTACATAAAGTCAAAATGGACAAAATTCAAAATTAGGACAGTGTGTACTATTACATAAAAGTTGACATTATTCAATTTTTACATAAAGTCAAACTGGACAGAAAGTCAAAATTATGACTGTGTATACTATTACCTAAAAGTGGAAAATTTTTAATTATTACATAATGTCAAAATGGACAAAAATTCAAAATTACGACAGCGTATACCATTACATAAAAGTTGACATTATTAAATTATTACATAAAGTCAAAATGGACAAAAATTCAAAATTACGACAGTGTATACTATTACATAAAAGTGGAAAGTTTTCAATAATTACATAAAGTCAAAATGTACAAAAAATCTATATTACGACAATGTATACTATTACATAAATGGTGAAATTATTCAGTTATTACATAAAGTCAAAATGGACAAAAATTCCAAATTACAACAGTGTATACTATTACATAAAAGTTGACAACACTCGATAATTACATAAAGTCAAACCGGCCAAAAATTCAAAATTACGACAGCGTATACTATTACATAAAAGTTGACATTATTCAATTTTTACATAAAGTCAAACTGGACAGAAAGTCAAAATTATGACTGTGTATACTATTACCTAAAAGTGGAAAAATTTAAATTATTACATAATGTCAAAATGGACAAAAATTCAAATTTACGACAGTGTATACTATTACATAAAAGTTGACATTATTCAATTATTACATAAAGTCAAACTGGACAAAATTTCAAAATTACGACAGTGTATACTATTACATAAAATCAAATCACTTTATTGTCACACAGCCATGTACACAAGTGCAACAGCAGATGAAATTCTTGGTGCAGTTCCGAGTAACATAGTAGTCACGACATGACATGTACAACATTTAAAGCAGCATCAGATTACACATCTGATGCGCCCACAATTACTCACAGCACAGTAAAAACTCTACAATAAACAATAAATAATTTACACAATGTGAGTGTAGTCCTCACAGCTTTAAACAATATACACATACTTACAATATACATATAATTTAAACAATATACACTAAACATACACTAAACAATATACATTACGCTATAATAATAATAATAATAATATACAATGTGTAGTATAAAATATTATTCACAAATTGAAAATTGAAATCCAAAGTGCAATAGATGCTGTATGATAAATAAATGTGTATATAATGTGTGTGTATCTACAGTGGGTTGTGCTGAGTGATATTTTTGTCCAGTGTGTGTTATGATCCTGATGGATCAAGAGTTAAGGAGTCTAATTGCTTGTGGGAAGAAGCTGTTCTGGAGTCGGCTGGTGCGTGTTCTGATGCTGCGGTACCGTCTGCCTGATGGCAGCAGTGAGAGCAGCCCATGGCTCGGGTAGCTAGAGTCTCTGATGATCCTCTGAGCTCTCTTCACACATTGCCTGGCATAAATGTCCTGGAGGGAGGGAAGCTCACCTCCGATGATGCAGCTGGCCGTGCGCACTACCCTTTGCAGGGCTTTGCGGCTGCGGGCGGTACTGTTGCCGTACCAGGTGGTGATGCAGCCAGTCAGCAGGCTCTCTATGGTGGAAAAAGTTGAAATTATTCAATTATTACATAAAGTCAAAATGGACAAAAATTCTAAATTACGACAGTGTGTACTATTACATAAAAGTTGACATAATTAAATTATTACATGAAGTCAAACTGGACAAAAATTCAAATTTACGACAGTGTATACTATTACATAAAAGTTGACATTATTCAATTATTACATAAAGTCAAACTGACCAAAAATACAAAATTACGACTGTGTATACTATTACATAAAAGTGTAAAAATGTAAATTATTACATAAAGTCAAAATGGACAAAAATTCAAAATTACGATAGCGTATACTATTACATAAAAGTTGACATTATTCAATTATTACATAAAGTCAAAACGGACAAAATTCAAAATTATGACAGTGTATACTATTACATAAAAGTGGAAATTATTCAGTTATTACATAAAGTCAAAATGGACAAATATTCAAAATTACGACAGTGTATACTATTACATAAAAGTGGAAAAATTTTTAATTATTACATAATGTCAAAATGGACAAAAATTCCAAATTACAACAGTGTATACTCTTACATAATATTTGACATTATTCAATTATTACATAAAGTCAAAATGGACAAAAAAAATCAAAATTACGACAGTGTATACTATTACATAAAAGTGGAAAGTTTTCAATTATTACATAAAGTCAAAATGGACAAAAATTCGAAATTACGACAGTGTATACTATTACATAAAAGTTGACATTATTCAATTATTACATAAAGTCAAACTGGACAAAAATACAAAATTACGACAGTGTATACTATTAAATAAAAGTGGAAAGTTTTCAATAATTACATAAAGTCAAAATGGACAAAAATTCAAAATTAGGACAGTGTGTACTATTACATAAAAGTTGACATTATTCAATTATTACATAAAGTCAAACTGGACAAAAAGTCAAAATTACGACAGTGTATACTATTACATAAAAGTGGAAAAAATTTAAATTATTACATTAAGTCAAAATGGACAAAAAAATCAAAATTACGACAGTGTATACCAGGGGTCCCCAAACTACGGCCCGCGGGCCGAATACGGCCCTCCCCCACATTTGGACCGGCCCTCTGAACCAGAGTCCTGCACGGGCGGGTACCCGACGGGTGATCCGCGAATATTGCTGAAACGGGTGAAAAAAACATCCTAACTGTGTCGGATACGGGTGCGGGTCGGACACAGGACAAAAATGGGTCTAAACACGGGTTTTAAACAGTCACGTGCAAACGAATATATATATAAAAATATATGCATGTATATTGTAGATGTGTTCCTAAAAAAAGTATGCATATTTTTAGGAACACATCTACAAAAATATGCCTTGCCTGTATTTCAAGTTGATAAAATAATTTCAAATCCATTTTAGTTTATTTGTGGCCGTGTGGCGCGCGCGCGTGCCCTCCTAGGAGATTCACAACCGCGCGCGATCTGCCTGCACTGCAGTCGGCGAGATGATCCTGAGGAGCTGAAGAAAAGAGAGCCGCAAATGTGGAACTTCATCGCTGAGGAAGCACGCAGATAACCGTGGTAACAAACCAAGCACACGCAGTTCTAGCAAACAGTATTTTTCAAAAGGGGACAGAACTGAAGGTGCCTCGTAGAGATGATAAGGACACATAACCATGTTTGACACCTCTGAAGTTGTCCTTGTGTTAATGGTCGTGTAATAACTTCTGTATGCTGGCAATAAACATTTTTGAAAGTGTGTCTATAATGTTATGCTAAACATTAGATTTTTAGTTTGATGAATAGATTTAAAATCATAATAAAATCTCCACAATAATACTGGTAGTCACTCCGGCCCATGTAATTTGATCGACCCGGCCCCCCATTAAAGAAAGGAAAAATTATGTGGCCCTTACAGAAAAAAGTTTGGGGACCCCTGGTGTATACTATTACATAAAAGTGGAAATTATTCAATTATTACATAAAGTCAAAGTGGACAAAATTTCAAAATTACGACAGTGTAAACTATTACATAAAAGTGGAAAGTTTTTAGTTATTACATAAAGTAAAACTGGACAAAAATTAAAAATTACGACAGTGTATACTATTTCCTGCCTGATCGATTGCTCCTGTCTGCCTGCTGTGTCTTTTGCTCTGTAGCTCAAGTCTGTAGCTCTGTAGAGCCTTGCTTACGTTTGAATCTTTATTTTGATATTTCCTCTTTCTTCTACTGCTAAATATAACTTACTCATCACCATACATTGTTTAAAAATTGCCTATCACGTTAAATTTGACATCGCTAGCTTTTAATCTAAATCACCATCACACGTTAGCATTTCGCTAGCCTGTTAGCTTGTTAGCTTGAATATTAGATCCCTTTCCCCAAAAGCGCTTATTGTTAATGATATTATTACAGATAATAATCTAGATGTGCTCTGTTTGACAGAAACCTGGCAAAAACCTGACGACTACATTACCTTAAATGAGTCCACCCCCCAAGATTATTGTTATAAACATGAGCCGCGTCTGAAAGGTAAAGGGGGAGGGGTTGCTGTAATTTATAATAATATCTTCTGTATTACTCAGAAGTCTAGTTTCAAATATAATTCCTTCGAAGTTTTGGTGCTTTATGTAACGCTATGTAGTGTACATGATAAAACCCGTTCAACATTTGTGTTAGCTACTGTATACAGGCCACCAGGGCATAATACAGACTTTATCAAAGAATTTGCTGATTTTCTATCAGAGTTAGTACTGGCCGTAGATAAAGTACTAATTGTTGGTGATTTTAATATCCATGTAGACAACGGAAAAGACGTATTGGGATTAGCATTTAAAGACACACTAAACTCTATTGGAGTTAGGCAACACGTGTCAGGGGCCAATCATCGCCATAATCATACTTTAGACCTAACATTGTCACATGGAATAAATGTTGATACCGTTGAAATTCTGCAGCAGAGCGATGACATCTCAGATCATTACTTAGTATCATGTATACTTAATTTAGCTAAGGTTGCAAAGCCGCCCCCTCGCTTCAAAAATGGCAGGACAATCACTGCCGCTACTAAAGATTGCTTTTTAAATAATCTCCCTCATCAGTATCATCTGCTCAGCATCCCAGATAGTATAGAAGAACTCGATGTTGCAACAGAAACTATCGACTCTCTCTTTTCCAGTACTTTAGACACAGTTGCTCCTCTGCGCTTAAAGAAGATTAAAGAAAATAGTCCAACGCCGTGGTACAACGAGCACACCCGGGCCCTTAAAACAGCAGCCAGAAAAATGGAGCGCAGCTGGAAGAAAACAAAATTAGAGGTATTTCGTAATTCGTGGAAAGTGCACATGATCACATACAGAAAGGCCGTAAAAACTGCTAGATCTGCTTATTTCTCAACTCTCTTGGAAGAAAACAAACACAACCCAAGGTATTTATTCGATACAGTGGCTAAATTAACCAAAAATAAAGCTTCAACTTCTGATGATTGTAAACAGCACAGCAGTAATGACTTTATGAACTTCTTCACATGTAAGATTGATAATATTAGGAACAATTTTTTAACCATGCAGCCGTCTACTACAGCATCACATCAGACAGAGCATTGTAGTGTCACTGAGGAAAAATTACACTCATTCACTGCTATAGGAGAAGAAGAATTGGCTAAACTCGTTAAATCATCAAAATCGACAACATGTATGCTCGACCCTATACCGACTAGGCTATTAAAAGAGATGCTACCAGAGGTCATAGATCCTCTTCTTAATATCATTAATTCATCTTTGTCATTAGGATATGTACCGAAAACTTTTAAGTTGGCTATTATTAAACCACTTATTAAAAAAACGCAACTTGATCCTACAGATTTAGTCAATTATAGACCAATCTCAAATCTACCCTTTCTGTCAAAAATACTTGAAAAGGCAGTGTCTTCACAATTATGTTCCTTTTTAGAAAGAAATGGTATCTGTGAGGATTTCCAGTCAGGATTTAGACCGTATCATAGCACTGAGACTGCTCTCATCAGAGTTACAAATTATTTACTCTTATCATCTGATCGTGGCTGTATCTCTCTATTAGTGTTACTCGATCTTAGCGCTGCATTTGATACTATCGACCACAACATTCTTTTGAATAGACTCGAAAATTATGTAGCTATTAGTGGAATTGCATTATCATGGTTTAAATCATACCTATGCGACCGTTATCAGTTTGTAGTAGTAAATGAAGATATGTCACACCGATCGCAAGTTCAGTATGGAGTACCACAAGGCTCAGTGCTAGGACCACTACTCTTCACCCTGTACATGCTACCACTGGGAGATATCCTTAGGAAGCATGGCGTTAGTTTTCATTGTTATGCTGACAATACTCAGCTCTATATTTCTTCACGCCCTGAAGAAACTTACCAATTCACAAGATTAACGGAATGCATAGCTGATATAAAACATTGGATGACCGGTAATTTCCTGCAACTCAATTCAGAAAAAACAGAATTTTTAATTATTGGACAAAAAAGCTCCACAAGTAGTAGCCTAGAATACTGTCTAACACTTGATGGCTGTTCTGTCAAGTCCTCGTCGTCAGTGAGGAACCTGGGTGTGCTCTTTAATACCAATCTTTCGTTTGAAAGCCACGTCTCTAGCATCTGTAAAACTGCTTTCTACCATCTTAAAAATATATCTAAATTACGGCACATGCTCTCAATGCAAAATGCTGAACAGTTAGTTCATGCGTTCATGACCTCAAGGCTAGATTATTGTAATGCTCTACTGGGTGGTTGCCCTGCTTGCTTAATAAATAAACTCCAGCTGGTCCAAAACGCAGCAGCTCGAGTTCTTACTAGAACCAGGAAGTATGACCATATTAGCCCAGTTCTGTCAACACTGCTCTGGCTGCCTATTAAACATCGCATACATTTTAAAATCTTACTTATTACTTACAAAGCACTAAATGGTTTAGCTCCCCAATACTTGAGCGAGCTCTTAACATATTATACTCCATCACGTCTACTGCGGTCTCAAAATTCTGGCCAGTTGATAATACCGAGAATATCCAAATCAACTGCAGGCGGTCGATCCTTTTCCTATTTAGCTCCAAAACTCTGGAACAGTCTTCCTAACATTGTTCGGGAAGCAGACACACTCTGTCAGTTTAAATCTAGACTAAAAACACATCTCTTTACTGTGGCATGCACATAAAACACTTTTTCAATGAAATAATTGTTAGGCTGCATTGACTAGGTCAGCCGGAACCGGGAACACTTCCCATAACACCTGATGTACTCGTTACATCATCAGAAGAATGGCATATATGCTAATGATAGTCTCTGTTTTATCCCGAGGTTTACTGCAGTCAGCTGGATCCGGGCTGTATCCAGATCAGATGGTGGACCTGCGCCCAGAGAAGACCAACACAGGACCCTGAAGTGTCTGCAGAGACCGTGATTAGACTCCCCCTGCAACTGCCTCATCGACACGGCATCTCAATAAACCCGTCTCCGGCGTGTTGACTGAGATTGTTCGAATATTACAATTAAATAATACTTAAATCGATATGTCATCCTCAATAAACCCGTCTCCGGCGTGTTGCCTCCGATCATTCGAATATTGCACTTTAATAATTATTTAATCAACATCATCCTCAATAAACCCGTCTCCAGCATGTTGCCCCCGGTCCCTCGAATATTCTGATCTATTATGACCTCTGAGCTGTAAAGCTGTCAGAATAATAATAATAATCATACGCTGTTTGTTAATTGGCCAGAGGAGAACTGGCACCCCGACTGAGCCTGGTTTCTCCCAAGGTTTATTTTTCTCCATTAGGTCACCTGATGGGGTTTTGGTTTCCTTGCCACTGTTGCCTCTGGCTTGGCGTGCTCAGTTGGGGACACTAAAGTTTTCAAATAAACATCGAAATAAATCTAAATAATAAACTAAATTAACCATTTAAACTAAATTACTGATCGAATTATTGATCTAAAGCCCACACTGTCGCTGTGTGATGGTTGAGATGGGCTGATGACATCAGCGTTTTTTTTCCGGAGTGGCTATGCGGCTGAATAAAATTATGCTGCATTATTTTCCTGTTTAACACTGTAAAGCTGCTTTGAAACAATCTACTTTGTGAAAAGCGCTATATAAATAAAGTTGACTTGACTTGACTTGACATAAAAGTGGAAAGTTTTCAATAATTACATAAAGTCAAAATGGACAAAAATTAAAAATTACGACAGTGTATACTATTACATAAAAATGGAAAGTTTTCAATAATTACATAAAGTCAAAATGGACAAAAATCGAAAATTACGACATTGTATACTATTACATAAAAGTGGAAAATTTTAAAAGTGGAAAATTTGTAATAATTACATAAAGTCAAACTGGACAAAAATACAAAATTACGACAGTGTATACTATTACATAAAAGTGGAAAATGTAAATTATTACATAAAGTCAAAATGGACAAAAATTAAAAATTACGACAGCGTATACTATTACATAAAAGTGGAAAATGTAAATTATTACATAAAGTCAAAATGGACAAAAATTCAAAATTTAAAATTACAACAGTGTATACTATTACATAAAAGGTGAAATTATTCAGTTATTACATAAAGTCAAAATGGACAACAATTCCAAATTACAACAGTGTTTACTATTACATAAAAATGGAAAATTTTAAAAGTGGAAAATTTGTAATAATTACATAAAGTCAAACTGAACAAAAATACAAAATTACGACAGTGTATACTATTACATAAAATTGGAAAATGTAAATTATTACATAAAGTCAAAATGGACAAAAATTCAAAATTAGGACAGTGTGTACTATTACATAAAAGTTGACATTATTCAATTTTTACATAAAGTCAAACTGGACAGAAAGTAAAAATTATGACTGTGTATACTATTACATAAAAGTGGAAAAATTTAAATTATTACATAATGTCAAAATGGACAAAAATTCAAAATTACGACAGCGTATACTATTACATAAAAGTTGACATTATTCAATTATTACATAAAGTCAAAATGGACAAAAATTCCAAATTACGACAGTGTATACTATTACATAAAAGTTGACATTACTCAATAATTACATAAAGTCAAACTGGACAAAAATTCAAAATTACGACAGTGTATACTATTACATAAAAGTGGAAAAAGTTTTCAATAATTACATAAAGTCAAAATGGACAAAAAATCTAAATTACGACAATGTATACTATTACATAAAAGGTGAAATTATTCAGTTATTACATAAAATCAAAATGGACAAAAAATCCAAATTACAACAGTGTATACTATTACATAAAAGTTGACATTACTCAATAATTACATAAAGTCAAACTGGACAAAAATTCAAAATTACGACAGTGTATACTATTACATAAAAGTGGAAAAAGTTTTCAATAATTACATGAAGTCAAAATGGACAATAATTCTAAATTACGACAGTGTATACTATTACATAAAAGTGGAACGTTTTCAATAATTACATAAAGTCAAAATGGACAAAAAATCTAAATTACGACAATGTATACTATTACATAAAAGGTGAAATTATTCAGTTATTACATAAAGTCAAAATGGACAAAAATTCCAAATTACAACAGTGTATACTATTACATAAAAGTTGACATTACTCAATAATTACATAAAGTCAAACTGGACAAAAATTCAAAATTACGACAGTGTATACTATTACATAAAAGTGGAAAGTTTTCAATAATTACATAAAGTCAAAATGGACAAAAAATCTAAATTACGACAATGTATACTATTACATAAAAGGTGAAATTATTCAGTTATTACATAAAATCAAAATGGACAAAAATTCCAAATTACAACAGTGTATACTATTACATAAAAGTTGACATTACTCAATAATTACATAAAGTCAAACTGGACAAAAATTCAAAATTACGACAGTGTATACTATTACATAAAAGTGGAAAAAGTTTTCAATAATTACATGAAGTCAAAATGGACAAAAATTCCAAATTACAACAGTGTATACTATTACATAAAAGTTGACATTACTCAATAATTACATAAAGTCAAACTGGACAAAAATTCAAAATTACGACAGTGTATACTATTACATAAAAGTGGAAAGTTTTCAATAATTACATAAAGTCAAAATGGACAAAAAATCTAAATTACGACAATGTATACTATTACATAAAAGGTGAAATTATTCAGTTATTACATAAAATCAAAATGGACAAAAATTCCAAATTACAACAGTGTATACTATTACATAAAAGTTGACATTACTCAATAATTACATAAAGTCAAACTGGACAAAAATTCAAAATTACGACAGTGTATACTATTACATAAAAGTGGAAAAAGTTTTCAATAATTACATGAAGTCAAAATGGACAAAAATTCTAAATTACGACAGTTTATATTATTACATATAAGTGGAAAGTTTTCAATAATTACATAAAGTCAAAATGGACAAAAAATCTAAATTACGACAATGTATACTATTACATAAAAGGTGAAATAATTCAGTTCCCATTCAGTCGGTCACGTTCGACGTACGTCGGACGTACCGACGAATTGGGATCACTTCTGGGAGCCCCTATCAACTTCGAGCTATCTAGAACCGGCCAATGAACAATTGGCGTGCGAGATTTGCATCTCGCGCTCCGCCCCGCGCCGCGGGTATAAACAGGAAGCGAGAGCGAATGCACGCTGTCATTCACTTCGGAGCCACACGGCAGAACGAAGACCACTCAAATTGAGTTCGCTGCTATCAGCAAGACAAATAAAGAGTTTGAAAGAACCGGAGAAGAGGAGAAACGCGTGTTGGAGAGACGGCACATTCCAGCGGGACCGCGGAAGACTCATCAGCTGCCTCTGTGCTACAGAGAAAACTGCTGTTTTCACAGCAACAAATTTCTGTTGGTCTGGTTTGGGCGTTTTCCTGTATTGAGTACAGGCACGGGCTGCACTACAATCCCGTGCGCTGTCGCGTTTCCCCCTGAGTGCTTCAGCACAGAGCGTTTCCTCACAAAAGAGTACACGGGTGTGACACTGCGTCTTTTTCAAGACGTCATTCCACTCGTGCGTTTCTGGATGCGGTTGTTTCCTGTCCTGACGGCCACGATCCCTCTCGCATAAACATGTTGAGACTGTGTCGTGGGTGATCCATGTTCTCTCAGGGGAACTGGATCACGTCGACGCGCTGGTCATCTCACCTTCCGCGTGAGGGTTTGAGTGTTCAGCGCGCCGTGTGCCGTCTGGCTGCCGGGTGACAGCGCGGGTTGCCACGGCAACTCTGCGCGCGTCACTCGGCGCCTCCGATGCGCGGTCGAGACTATGATGCCTCAAACGGGGTTGAGTCCCTTCGCTTATACCCCGATCTAGTCTCTTTTCTGGTGCACCAGAGGGGGGACTATTTTGGCTGATAAGCCTGGGTGGCCTGAGGATTACAGTGAGGCTTCCCCGCCGCGTACATCTCTGTGGGCCCCTCACTCCTCTATCGCATCGCAAGCATGTTGAGACTGTGTTCGTGGGTGGTCTATGCTCTCTCATGAGAGCATGGCCACGTCGGCGCGCTGTTCGTCTTGCCTTTTTCATTGGGGCTTGAGTGTTCAGCGCGCCGTGTGCCGTCTCACGGCCACGCCCACTGTCTCACGTGTCTGCTGGTAGCTTACAGATGGGATTGCTGGTCCTTGAAAGGGGACCTAGCGTTTCATTTGGGGCTCTAGCAGAGGACAGATGTCAATCGCTGCATCGGAGAGAGGGCTGTTATGTGTTGAAAATGAGGATGATGCTGAGATTCCCACCGTAATAGTGGGCGCTCGTGCTGAATCTGATTCATACTTGACAGCCATGCTTTCCCGGATGGCTGAGGCATAGTGCAACGCGTAAATCGCCTTGCCTGCCCCTTGCCTTTTTTTCGGATGTGCATTGGAAGGCTTTGGCATTGTGGAACTATTGGTGCCAAAATATGGAACACCAATAGGGCCATAATCTGTATAAAGTTTTCCTCTCTCTCACTACCCTCATCGGTGGGGTGGCAGTGCCACTGGCAGGCCACCTCCGCCCTGCTTAGTGCACGAGGGTAGTTCTGAGCCGAGGTTGAGCTGCGCACAGCGCTGGCCCTTGGCTAGACGATGTCCACCCTGGTCCAGAAACACAATTGACCCGGATTTGGTCTGGAACAGTTCTTCCCCGGAGGAGGGCCGGGTGGAAAACCATTAGTAATTCTGTTCCGCCACTGATGTTAAAAACAGCCAGTGGTACCCAAAAAAAAAAAAAAAAAAAAAGAGAGCAGTTCCAATACCTCTGGGTCTCGGGAGTTCAGGAATGGCAGCGTGTGACGCTACAGAGCCTCGCCGCTTTCATTCCCCTCCCCACAAGAGGGCGAGAATGGCAGTGTGTGACGCTACAAAGCCTCGCCACTCTCATTCCCCTCTTCTCAGCGGTGTGTGGACAACAGTGCGCGACGCTATGCCTCGCCACTCTTGTTCCCCGCTGAGGAAGGAGGTGAGGCAGACCGTGCGCAACGCCACAAAGCCTTGCCACGCTCAGCCCCTCCTTCATTTGGGAGCGCGCTTGGCGGTGGTCGACGCTCCCATGCCTCGCCACCCTCAGACGCCTCTCCCTTCGCCAGCAGGGGGCGCCGGCTGTGGGAACGCACTCAAGCGGCCTTCCCACACTCGCACGCCCCCTCCGCGGACGCATGTAAGTGTTGCACAGCACACTCAGATCCCACTTCGGGCCGCTCCATGCCGTCCGAGTCGGATCCCTGCATTCCGCGTCGCTGCCCCGCTGCGGGTACGTCTGTGGTTAATCCCCTTGCTCGGTGTCCGGAAGCCTGGCTAGAGCTTCCCAGCCGTCTCGGGGCCGTACCATCAGACTCGGCTATGCGATTCAGTTCGCCAGGCGTCCCCCTAAGTTTGGGGGCGTTCACTTCCCAGTAGCGAAGGAGAACGCCCCCGTGCTCCGGGCGGAGATCGCAGTCCTACTGGCGAAGGATGCGATGGAGCCGGTCCCTCCAGCCGATATGAGGTCCGGGTTCTACAGCCCGTACTTCATTGTACCCAAGAAAGGCGGCGGGTTATGGCCGGTCTTGGACCTGCGATTCTTGAACCGGTCCCTTCACAGGCTGCCGTTCAGAATGCTAACGCAGAAGCACATCTTCAGGTGCGTCCGTCCCCAAGATTGGTTGCAGCGATCGACCTGAAGGACGCTTACTTTCATTCTCGTTTCTCCTCAACCGGCCCTTTCTGCGATTCGTGTTCGAGGGACGGGCATGTCAGTTCCGCGTCTTGCCCTTTGGCCTGTCCCTGTCGCCCGCGTCTTTACGAAGGTTGCGGAAGTGGCCATTGCCCCCATGAGAGAGCATGGTGTTCGCATTCTCAACTACCTCGTCGACTGGCTGATCCTTGCCCAGTCGTGAGAGCAGTTGTGCGAACACAGGGACAAGGTGCTCCGTCACCTCAGCCAGTTGGGACTTCGGGTCAACTGGGAGAAGAGCAAACTCTGTCCCACACAGAGGATCTCTTTTCTCGGTATGGAGATAGACTCGGTCGCCATGACAGCGCGCCTCACCGAGCGCGCGTCCAGTCAGTGTTGAACTGCTTGAATTCGTTCAAAGGCAGGACAGCGGTACCACTGAAACATTTTCAGAGGCTCCTGGGGCATATGGCATCCGCAGCCGCAGTAACGCCGCTCGGATTGCTTCATATGAGACCGCTTCAACGCTGGCTACACGATCGAGTCCTGAGATGGGCGTGGCACAGCGGTTCCCTCCGTGTCCAAGTGACTCCGAGGTGCCGCCAAACCTTCGGCCCGTGGTCGGACCCTTTGTTCTACGGGCGGGAGTTCCCCTAGAACAAGTGTCCAGGCACTCCGTTGTCTCCACGGATGCCTCATCCACGGGTTGGGGTGCCACGTACAACGGGCTTGCAGTTTCGGGTCTGTGGACGGGGCCTCAACTGCAATGGCATATCAATTGCCTCGAGTTGTTAGCAGTTCGTCTTGCACTCAGCCGCTTCAAAGTTCCGCTCAGAGGCAAGCACGTTCTGGTCCGTACGGACAACACTGCGACAGTTGCGTAGGTCAAAAAACAGGGTGGTCTACGCTCTCGTCGCATATCACAACTCGCCCGCCATCTCCCCTTATGGAGTCAGAAGCATCTGAGGTCGCTTCGTGCCATTCACATTCCGGGCCTGCTCAATCGTGCAGCCGACGAGCTGTCACGTCAGCCGGTGCTTCCGGGAGAATGGCGACTCCATCCCCAGGCGGTCCAGCTAATCTGGAGTCGTTTCGGGCCGCACAGGTAGTCCTGTTTGCCTCCCTGAGACGACCCACTGTCAGTGGTTTTATTCCTTGACCGAGGGAACCCTCGGGTCGGATGCCCTGGCCACAGCTGGCCCCGGGAAGAACGCAAGTATGCGTTTCCCCCAGTGAGCCTTCTTGCGCAGACACTGTGCAAAGTCAGGGAGGACAAGGAGCAAGTCCTGTTGGTCGCTCTATATTGGCCCAAGCGGACTTGGTTCCCGGAACTAGTGCTCCTTGCGACAGCACCTCCCTGGCCCATTCCTCTGAGGAAGGACCTCCTGACTCAGAGACGGGGCACCCTTGGCACCTGCGTCCAGACCTCTGGAAATTCCATGTCTGGTCCCTGGACGGGACGCAGAGGTTCTAGGTGACCTACCGCAAGCGGTAGTTGACACCATCACTTCCGCTAGAGCCCCCCTACGAGGCGCCTCTATGCGTTGAAGTGGAACCTGTTCGTCGATTGGTGCTCTTCTCGCCGAGAAGACCCCCGAAGATGTTCGATCGGATCTGTGCTTGCCTTTCTACAAGATGGGTTGGAGTGAAGGCTGTCTCCCTCCCTCAAAGTCTATGTTGCCGCTATCGCCGCTAATCATGAGCTAGTAGATGGAAAATCTCTAGGTAAGCACGATCTGGTCGACAGGTTCCTTAGGGGGGCGAGGAGGTTAAATCCGCCTCGTCCTCCCTCCATACCCTCTTGGGACTTAACTCTGGTGCTAACTGCACTACAGAGAGAACCCTTTGAGCCTCTGCAGTCAGCTGAGTTGAAAATTCTGTCGTTAAAGACAATACTCCTGACTGCGTTGGCCTCCATCAAGAGGGTAGGGGACCTGCAGGCATTTTCGGTTGACGAACCGTGCCTGGAATTCGGGCCCGGTAACTCTCATGTGATCATGAGACCCCGGCCTGGATATGTGCCCAAGGTTCCCACTACTCCCTTCCGGGACCAAGTGGTGAGCCTGCAAGCGCTGCCTTCGGAGGAGGCAGACCCAGCCCTAGCTTTTCTCTGTCCCGTCCGTGCTCTCCGGACTTACGTGGATAGAACGCAAAGCTTCAGGACCTCAGAGCAGCTCTTCGTCTGTTACGGAGGACAGCAGAAGGGAAAGGCTGTCTCCAAGCAGAGGATGGCCCACTGGATAGTGGGTGCCATCGTCTTGGCTTATCAGTCCCAAGACGTGCCCTGCCCGCTCGGGTTAAGAGCCCACTCCACTAGGGGTGTTGCCTCTTCCTGGGCGCTGGCTCATGGCGCCTCGCTGACAGATATTGTAGAGCTGCGGGCTGGGCGACACCTAACACGTTCGCTAGATTCTATAGCCTCCGTGTAGAGCCGGTATCTTCCTGTGTGCTCACTTCCCATAGTCAGTAACACCGAAATGCCTGTTCTAGTGTCGGCTTGCTGCGCCATTCCCTCCCCTATGGTAGACGGATGCGTGCGCTTATTTTGCTCCAGTCGAGTTCCCCGGAACGGCGAACCCTGTTGAGTCCTCCGCAACCCGCGGCAGTCGGACGTGGCGGAGCGTTCGACGCCAGGTCTAACACTCGTATGCATTGGTGGAACTTGTGTTAGGCTGGGTTCCATATGTAGTGACCCCCACGGCGGTCCCATATGTGTATTCTTCCACGGTACGGCTCCCTACGGCGAGCCCGTGTCTTTCTCTCGGCAGAGTGTCCTCTGCCGTTCCAGGTACGTGTTGTTCCCCCTCCACTAATTGGCCGGGGCCACCCCTGGGACTTCCGTATGTTGTGCTGCCCACGGTCAGCCCATACGTGTATTCTCCACATGTTAACTCCCTCTGGGCATGATGTGGCTTCCGCAGCTGCCTTCACAGGCACGCTTTCCCAGCGTTATCCAATACAGTCAGCTGAATGGGTCTTGCGGAACAGCAGCTTTGACTCTCCCTGCGTGAACCTACCCGCCCGCATCAGATCGGGGTCCGTGGGGCTCATCGCTGGGCGCTGGAAGTGGTAGTAACTATGGCGTTTTCCATAGGGGATCCCAATTCGTCGGTACGTCCGACGTACGTCGAACGTGACCGACTGAATGGGAACGTCTCGGTTACGTATGGTAACCCTCGTTCCCTGAAGGAGGGAACGGAGACGTACGTCCCGTCGCCACAGTTGCTGTACCATCACTGCAGGTCGAGCCACTACGTGTGGCTCCTCAGTGAAAAACAGCGTGCATTCGCTCTCGCTTCCTGTTTATACCCGCGGCGCGGGGCGGAGCGCGAGATGCAAATCTCGCACGGCAATTGTTCATTGGCCGGTTCTAGATAGCTCGAAGCTGATAGGGGCTCCCAGAAGTGATCCCAATTCGTCGGTACGTCCGACGTACGTCTCCGTTCCCTCCTTCAGGGAACGAGGGTTACCATACGTAACCGAGACGTTATTACATAAAGTCAAAATGGACAAAAATTCCAAATTACAACAGTGTATACTATTACATAAAAGTGGAAAATTTTACATTATTACAAAGTCAAAATGGACAAAAATTCAAAATTACGACAGTGGATACTGTTACATAAAAGTGAAAATTATTCAATTATTACATAAAGTCAAAATGGACAAAAATTCAAAATTACGACAGTGTGTACTATTACATAAAAGTTGACATTATTAAATTATTACATGAAGTCAAACTGGACAAAAATTCAAATTTACGACAGTGTATACTATTACATAAAAGTTGACATTATTCAATTATTACAAAAGTCAAACTGGACAAAAATATAAAATTACGACTGTGTATACTATTACATAAAAGTGTAAAAATGTAAATTATTACATAAAGTCAAAATGGACAAAAAATCTAAATTACAAGAGTGTATACTGTTACATAAAAGTTGACATTATTCAATTATTACATAAAGTCAAAATGGACAAAAAAAATCTAAATTACGACAGTGTATATTATTACATAAAAGTGGAAAAATGTAAATTATTACATAAAGTCAAAATGGACAAAAATTCAAAATTACGACTGTGTATACTATTACATAAAAGTGGAAAAATTTAAATTATTACATAAAGTCAAAATGGACAAAAATTCAAAATTACGACAGCGTATACTATTACATAAAAGTTGACATTATTCAATTATTACATAAAGTCAAAATGGACAAATATTCAAAATTATGACAGTGTATACTATTACATAAAAGTGGAAAAAATTTAATTTATTACAAAAAGTCAAAATGGACAAAAATTCAAAATTGTGACAGTGTATACTATTACATAAAAGTTGACATTATTCAATTATTACATAAAGTCAAAGTGGACAAAAATTCAAAATTACGACAGTTTAAACTATTACATAAAAGTGGAAAGTTTTCAATTATTACATAAAGTCAAAATGGACAAAAATTCCAAATTACGAGAGTGTATACTATTACATAAAAGTTGACATTATTCAATATTTACAGAAAGTCAAACTGGACAAAAATTCAAAAATATGACAGTGTATACTATTACATAAAAGGTGAAATTATTCTGTAATTACATAAAGTCAAACTGGACAAAATTTCCAAATTACGACAGTAAATACTATTACATAAAAGTGGAAAATTTTAAAAGTGGAAAATTTTAAATTATTACAAAGTCAAAATGGACACAAATTCAAAATTACGACAGTGTGTACTATTACATAAAAGTTGACATTATTCAATTATTACATAAAGTCAAACTGGACAAAAATACAAAATTACGACAGTGTATACTATTACATAAAAGTGGAAAAATGTAAACTATTACATAAAGTCAAAATGGACAAAAATTCTAAATTACGACAGTGTATACTATTACATAAAAGTGGAAAGTTTTCAATAATTACATAAAGTAAAAATGGACAAAAATTCAAAATTACGACAGTGTATACTGTTACATAAAAGTGGAAACATAAAAGTTGACATTATTCAATTATTACATAAAGTCAAAATGGACAAAAAATCTAAATTACGACAGTGTAAACTATTACATAAAAGTGGAAAGTTTTCAATTATTACATAAAGTCAAAATGGACAAAAATTCCAAATTACGACAGTGTATACTATTACATAAAAGTTGACATTATTCACTAATTACATAAAGTCAAACTGGAAAAAAATTCAAAATTACGACAGTTTATACTATTACATAAAAGTGGAAAGTTTTCAATAATTACATAAAGTCAAAATGGACAACAATTCAAAATTGCAACATTGTATACTATTACATACAAGTGGAAATTATTCAATTAATACATAAAGTCAAAATGGACAAAAAGTCAAAATTACGACAGTGTATACTATTACATACAAGTGGAAATTATTCAATTATTACATAAAGTCAAAATGGACAAAAAGTCAAAATTACGACAGTGTATACTATTACATAAAAGTGGAAATTGTTAAATTATTACATAAAGTCAAAATGGACAAAATTCAAAATTACGACAGTGTATACTATTACATAAAAGTGGACATTATTCAATTATTACATAAAGTCAAAATGGACAAACATTCTAAATTAACCCTCTATGGCATGGTGTTGCCCTCAGGCAACAAACTGCCTTTTTGAACATCACACCGCCCCTTTCACTTTTTAAAAACATTTTTTTATATATAATATCACCTGACATGTCTGTTCAATGAAATGAGGGGCTGAAGTGGGTGTGACTTTTTGTTTGGGGGTGGAGCAGTCCTTTTATGAAGTAAAGCCACATGGGACTAGTGTCATCATTTGGTTAGATAAATAACACTTTTTAACATGTTTAAATTGAAATAACTTTATATAAAAAATATATGCATGTGCATCAGTATGTAAAGAAGTATGATTGATTGTTTAAATATTTATTTTTGTTTTTATTTATATACTAAAACTTTTTTTTTTTTTTTTTTTGAGGCAACACTGTGCAGTTAGACCACTATTGTTCAGGTAGTATCATAGTGTTAGGACCATATGGTGCATTCAAGTCCTCCTGGGAAGTTTGTTTTACAAGTTCAGAAAACTCAAAGAATGTGCATTATGTGTGTCATTTATGTTTTTTTTTATATATTATTATTAACACTGATCAGGCATAACATTATGACCTAATGGTCCCTAATATTGTGTTGCTCCCCATATTGCTGCCAAAACAGCCCTGACCCATTGAGGCATGGACTCCACTAGACCCCTGAAGGTTTGCTGTGGTATCTGGCACCAAGATGTTAGCAGCAGATCCTTTAAGTCCTGTAAGTTGCGAGGTGGGGTCTCCATGAATCGGACATGCTTGTTCAGCACATCCCACAGATGCTCGATTGGATTGAGATCTGGGAAATTTGGAGGCCAAGTCAACACCTCAAACTCATTGTGCTCCTCAATCCATTCCTGAACCATTTGTGCTTTGTGGCGGCGTATTATCCTGCTGAAAGAGCCACAGCCACCAGGGAATACCGTTATGCTTGGTGTATGAATATAATACATGAGGTGTTAGTGTTAAATAAGTACTATTAGGTTTTTTTGTATTGTTTTATGTTTTTCAAAATAAAACTTTATCTAATGCACATATTATTTGTTTTCCCTATTCCACCTATGTAGAAAACCTTGGAGTTTTAGTACCCTTATAGCACATTGTTGCCCTGAAGCAACAAACCAAAATCTGGTTCAGGGGTGGGGGGGGCGACACTTTTTATGATGGATATTTTATCAATCTCCCAAAAAATGGGTGAAATCCAACCCCCCCCCCCAAAAAAAATGCGATAGAGGGTTCAAATTTAAAATTTCACAAAACTATTTCAATAACATTAAAAAGTCATAATTATACCAAACTTTTGACCAGCAGTGTTGTTTTTTAATGGTGCGATATAAATAAATCTCCGTATGACAGTGATAGAACTCAGTATAGTTAGTATAGTATAGTGTAGCAATAGTTCCCTTTCAGTCATTCACGTTCGACGTACATCGGACGTACTGACGAATTGGGATCACTTCAGAGAGCCCCTATCAGCTTCGAGATATGGAGAACAGGCCAATGGCCATTGGCGTGCGAGATTTGCATCTCGCGCTCCGCCCCACAATGTGGGTATAAAGCGGAAGCGAGAGCAACACGCAGTTGTCATTCACTTCGGAGCCGAACTTGCGTTAATTCGGAGAAACAGACGCAATTCTACAAGACAATTTCGCTTCAGCAGAGAGAGAAAGGAGGACATGGGGACGCTCGTGTTAGCGAGACGGCACGAAACTGCGAGACCGCGTGCTCACCGCTGCTTGCAGCAAAAACTGCTGTTCTCACAGCACCACTGAAAAATTTCTGAGTTGGTTCGGTGAGGGCGTTACAGTGAGTGCAGACACAGGCTGCACCTTTTCCCTGTGTTCGTCCCTGGATGCTTCAGCATTAAGAGCGTTTCCTCACAAAAAGAGTACACGGGTATGACACTGCGTCTTTTTCAAGATGTCATTCCACCCGTGCGTTTCTGGATGCGGTCGTTCCCTATCGCCTGCTGACGGTCACAATCGCTGCATCACGTGTCTGGGCATCCTGCACGCTGAAGCAGCGTTTGCGGATAGTTCATGTTCCCACTGCGTGATTATCAACAGGACTATCTCGGCGCTTAGGTCGAGACTCACCTACCTTCCGGAAGGCGGAGTCCCCCTACCCATACCTCGATCTAGTGCTATTCCTGCACCGCAGAATAGACCTACTTCGACGGATGGCCGGGGTGACCTGAGGACCTTAGAACCTCCGTGGGCCCCTGAACCCTCAAAAGCGCCCAACCGGTTGAGTTTCCGGGAGAACCCGCTGGCCCCTCCCATGGGCGTCCAGCGGTGACTTTCGGGGCTCCAGCGGATGATCAGATGTCGATCGCTGCATCGGAGGGGGAGTTCCAGTCCTCTGTGGATGAAGATTCGGCTGTACTGCCTCCCTCTGGGAGAGTGGCAACGGTCGAGTCGGACCCAGAGTTGACGGCTATGCTTTGCCGGGCCGCCGAAAAGGTCGGGCTTGAGTGGAACCCTCCACCACGTCCCGAGCCTTCTAGGTTGGACGATTGGTTTCTCAGGGTGGGTCGCGCTGGTTCTCAGCATCCCGCCCCGGTTCCTTTCTTCCCGGAGGTGCATGAGGAGCTTACTAGGTCGTGGTCGACGCCGTTCAGTGCTCGGAACCAACCTAGTGGCTCCTCCCTCCTCACTACCCTCGACGGCGGGCAGGCCAAGGGTTATGTGGGAATCCCACCAGTTGGGTGGGCTGTCGCGATGCAGCTGTGTCCGGCGACCGCTTCCAACTGCCGTGGTGACCCGCGTCTTCCGTCCAAGGCCTGTAAGTTCTCTTCCGGTCTGACCGCGAAAGCTTACAGGTCTTGTGGACAGGCCGTGTCTGCCTTGCATGCCATGTCACTGCTTCAGGTGCATCAAGCCCAAGCACTCATGGACATGCACGAGGGTAGGCCTGACCCAGAGCTCCTCCGGGAGCGACTACGAGTTCCTACGGGCGACGAAAGTCACCGCCCGCTCCCTTGGTCAGGCGATGTCCACGCTCGTGGTCCAGGAGCGGCATCTCTGGCTCAACCTGGCCGACATGAGGGAGACCGATAAGTATAGGTTCCTGGACTCCCCCATCTCCACGGCCGTGTTGTTCGGCAACGCGGTCGAGGGCTTTGCACAGCAGATCAAGTACATCCTGCCCCGGCGGCCCGCTGCTGCCTCCACCCCGCCGCCGGCCGCAGCACCTCCGGCTGCTCGTCGCTGAGGACGTCCACCTGCAGCCGCCTCCGCTCCCGCCAGCAGCAGCCTCCACCCAAGTGACCCTGAGACGGGCCACCCAGAGATGCAGGAAACTGCTCTACAGGAGATGGCCGCAGCTCCACTCCTTCCCCCTGAGTTCTTGTTTAATTTCTGTCGGCACCCAAATTCTCAATAAAAGAGCAGTTTACAATATCTCTGGGTCCCAAGAGAGTGTGCTTGGCGGTGTTCGACGCTCCCATGCCTTGTCACCCTCAAGCGCCTCTCCAATCGACAGCAGGGGATGCCGGCTGTGGGGACCCACACAAGCGACCTTCCCACACTCACACATCCCCTCGGCGGAAGCAGGTAAGTGTTGCAGGGCACACTCAGACCCCACTTCGGGCTGCTCCCATGCCGTCCGAGTCGGGTCCCTGCATGCCACTACGCTGCCCCGCCCCGGGTACGTCGGTGGTGCCGATGATCCAGTTTGGGGGCCTGTCTAGCGCTCCCCAGGACACATACTTTCATGTCTCGATTCTCCCTCGACACAGGCCGTTCCTACGTTTTGCGTTCGAGGGACGGGCATATCAGTACAGAGTCCTACCCTTCGGGCTGTCTCTGTCGCCCCGTGTCTTCACGAAAGTCGCGAAAGCGGCCATTGCTCCCATGAGAGAGTTGAGGATGCGAACACCACACTATCTCGACGACTGGCTGATCCTTGCCCAGTCGCGAGAGCAGTTGTGCGAACACAGGGACATGGTGCTTAGGCACCTCAGCCAGTTGGGGCTTCGGGTCAACTGGGAGAAGAGCAAACTCTGCCCCGCGCAGAGGATCTCTTTTCTTGGGATGGAGCTGGATTCGGTTGCCCTGACAGCGCGCCTCACCGAGGTGCGCGTCCAGTCAGTGTTGATCTGCTTGAATTCGTTCAAATGCAGGACGAGGCACCTCTATGCGTTGAAGTGGAACCTGTTCGTCGATTGGTGTTCTTCTCACCGAGAAGACCCCCGGAGATGCTCGATCGGTTCAGTGCTTTCCTTCCTACAAGACGGGTTGGAGTGAAGGCTGTCTCCCTCCACCCTCAAAGTTTATGTTGCCGCTATCGCCGCAAACCATGACATGGTAGATGGTAAGTCTGCCCTCCCTCTATACCCTCTTGGGACTTAACTCTGGTGCTAACCACACTACAGAGAGCGCCCTTTGAGCTTCTGTAGTCGGCAGAGTTAAAAACCCTGTCCCTAAAGACAGTACTCCTGATTGCATTGGCATCTATCAAGAGGGTAGGGGACCTGCAGGCATTTTCGGTCGACGAATCGTGCCTGGAATTCGGGCTGGGTAACTCTCATGTAATCCTGAGACCCCGGCCTGGATATGTGCCCAAGGTTCCCACCACTCCCTTCCGGGACCAGGTGGTGAGCCTGCAAGTGCTGCCTTAGGAGGAGGCAGACCCAGTCCTGGCTTTTCTCTGTCCCGTCCGCGCCCTGCGGACATACGTGGACAGAACGCAAAGCTTCAGAACCTCAGAGCAGCTCTTCGTCTGTTACGGAGGACAGCAGAAGGGAAAGGCTGTCTCCAAGCAGAGGATGGCCCACTGGATAGTGGATGCCATCGTCTTGGCGTATGAAACGCAAGATGTGCCCTGCCCACTCAGGTTAAGAGCCCACTCCACTAGGGGTGTTGCTTCTTCCTGGGCGTTGGCTCGTGGCGCCTCGCTGACAGATATTTGTAGAGCTGCGGGCTGGGCGACACCTAACACATTCGCTAGATTCTATAGCCTGCGTGTAGAGCCGGTAGCTTCCCGTGTGCTCGCTTCCCATAGTCAGTAACACCGGAGTGCCCGTTCTAGTGTCAGCTTGCTGCGCCATTCCCTTCCCCATGGAACGGATATGTGCACTTATCTGCTGCAGTCGAGTTCCCCTAAAAGTTAGGCGAACCCTGTCGAGTCCTCTGCAACCCGCGGCAGTCGGATGTGGCGGAGCATCTGACGCCAGGCTTAACACTCGTATGCATTGGTGGAACTTGTGTTAGGCTGGGTTCCATATGTTGTGACCCCCTCGGCGGTCCCATATGTGTATTCTTCCACGGTACGGCTTCCTACAGCGAGCCCGTGTCTTCCCTTGGCAGAGTTCCTCTGCCGTCCCAGTACGGTGTTGTTTCCTCGCAGACTTGGCCGGGGCCACCCCTGGGACAGCCGTATGTTGTACTGCCCAAGGCCAGCCTATACGTGTATTCTCCACATGTTAACTCCCTCCGGGCATGATGTGGCTTCCGCAGTGGCCCTTCCGGGCACGCTTTCCCAGCGTTAACCAATAAAGGTCTGCTGAATGGGTCTTGCGGAACAGCAGTGTGACTCTCCCTGCATGAGTTTTCGCGCCCGGTACAGACAGGGTCTGAGGGGCTCTTCGCTGGGCGCTGGAAGTGGTAGTAACTGTGGCGTTTTCCAAAGGGATCCCAATTTGTTGGTACATCCGACGTACGTCGAACGTGACCGACTGAAAGGGGACGTCTCGGTTACGTATGGTGACCCTCGTTCCCTGAAGGAGGGAACGGAGACATACGTCCCGTCGCCACATTTGCTGTACCATCACTGCATGGCAGAGTCACTAAGTTCGGCTCTGAAGTGAAAAACAACTGCGTGTTGCTCTCGCTTCCGCTTTATACCCGCAGTGCGGGGCGGAGCACGAGATGCAAATCTCGCACGCCAATGGCCTGTTCTCCATATCTCGAAGCTGATAGGGGCTCTCTGAAGTGATCCCAATTCGTCGGTACATCCGACGTACGTCTTCGTTTGGCTAGAACTTATTTTATATATTAATCATCATGTAATAAATTAAATAAAAAATTAAATGCCTACATTAATCGCATGAGGCAAGAAATGTTGACTTTTGTGAATAAACCTATAAGTAAGTGTGTTTGTGCTAAAATAAATCATGATTTTTAATTTCAAATAAGAATTTAAATGCACTATACGTGCACATTTAGGACGTTCATCTGGACAAAGTGTTAGTAACTGCCCCTCATCATCTTATAGAAACTTGCTATCTCTCTTTCTCTCCTTGTGTCTGTAGGAAACCGAGCTTGACTTAGCCTTCAAGTCTTGATTTGAATGGCATCCTATGAGGTGAGCCATTTGCTTGCATTACAGTGAATCTCTTTTAGGTCTCCATTTGTCTTTCTATCCCCCCTCGTCTTTTTACTTATTCTCTCATCCGTCACTACGGATGGACAGCTTGCTAATGAAGGAAGCTGAATGGAGTGCGGAGGCATTATACTGAACTTCTCATCCATTCAGAACGGCTTCTGGTTTAATGGCTTAGGCCACACAATGGCAGATGTAAATGAAGATCAAATGAAAGAGGCCATGACACACTCGAATAGCCAGGGAGAGATGCTATCTCCACAGGCTGATATTCAAAACCTCTCGGGAAGGCGATAAAGGACCTTTCCTTGTTGAAGAGTGTCTACCTTTTTGTTTTAAATGCTGGATTGGGTTACAGAGAAGACTGAACAGGTTATAGAGTTGACTGAGTGTGTGAGCAGGGAGTTTGAGTTAGAGAGAGAGAGTCTGAGAGTGAAAACAGACTCTATAGTGTAGGACAAACTCAAGCAGACAGACAGAAACATGGCAGACCACCCTTACAATGGTTGCGGTTCATACTCTTGAAGTGCAGAAAATGCTTCCAAAGTCTTGCAAAGAGTTAACATAATTTACTCCAACAACTTAATTAAATTGGGGAAAACATCTCCATATTATTTTAGATTCATACAACAAGTCCACTGAAAGAACAACAACAAAGCTTAGCTAGCAAAAGTTAGTGTTAGCATGATAAATAAGACCTAACTTATTGTTATTATTGCAAAAAAACTAATTACACTTTATTTTGATAGTGATTGAATGATGCAAAGCATATTTAAACACAGTTCTGCTTTAGTGGATTGTAAACAGATGGGACAAAATAAATTGAAAAAAGTTTTGCAGCATTAATTCAACATGAAGAGATATGAAGCTCTAGCGCAAGGTCTGCCAGGAAGATTCAATGTTACGTCACTTATCACATTCAGACCTAACTAATCATGTCCTAATTCTCAGAGTATAAAAGATCGGTACTCACACACGTCTGAGTTCGCAGATGCTGATGCCAACATTACCTCCATCCTCCCCACCACCACCAGGATGGTCCCAGTCTATACCTCCCAGGGGGTCGGCTGCGCCCCTGCCTTCATCTTCAGGCAGGAAATGCAGAGTCCGTTACCCTCAAGATGAGAGCTACGGACGGGGCCTACGCCAAAGAACCTCTAATTATAATACTTGCTGGTCTGCTAATAAACTTGCTATTTTATGGCCTCCCGAGTCTTTCTGGTAGAACTGCTGAATTGTTTATTGTGCTTCTTTGCTCTCTATTGTGGTATTAATTGTAGTGCTATGCTAAATGCATAAAAAATTAAATTCCCAAAATTACACACTTGTAGTAACCACAAGACTGAGCACTCTTAGAAAAAAAGGTTCAATGGGGTTATATATAGAGCCCTAGGATTCTTGACTCAATTTTAAAGAACACTTTATTCCAAAACTTTTCTATAAGGAGAGCTGTCTTAAATTATTGCATCATGGGTTATTTCAAATCTTTCTATGTTTATGAGCTGCTTCAAACAAAATTAATTTACTACAACTAAATCCATAAAAGTATCCCATGATGGGAACCCCTAAAAGCTTCAATATATGGCTCTGTTTAGTACTCAGATGTGATCAAATGGACTGCATTTATATAGGGCTTTCAACAGACCCATGGCCACCAAAGAGCTTTACATTGCCTCACTTTCACCCATTCATTCACTCACGCAAGGTGCCATCCAGCTCGTCGGGAGCAACTGGGGTTAGGTGTCTTGCTCATGGACACCTCAACACTTGGTCAGGTGGAACCAGGGATAGAACCACCAACCTTCCGGTTAGCAGACAACCTACATGAAGCCACTGCCGCCGTGTGATCACAAGTAGATGAGGGAGACACATTGACGTTTATACCAGGTGTTTTAATCCGTCTCTTTTGTCCACTTTCAACCACTTCTGTCCTGATTTATTCAAGGGTAGGGTCAATGGGAGGTTAAATGTATGGGCTTTTTCAGATCTTTCGATCTACTGGACTGAATACGCCGATCAGGCATAACATTATGACCTAATATTGTGTTGGTCCCCCTTTTGCTGCTAAAAAAGCCCTGACCCGTCAAGGCATGGACTCCACTAGACCCCTGAAGGTGTGCTGTGGTATCTGGCACCAAGATGTTAGCAGCAGATCCTTTAAGTCCTGTAAGTTGCGAGGTGGGGCCTCCATGGATCTGGCTTTTTTTTCAGCACATCCCACAGATGCTCGATTGGATTGAGATCTGGGGAATTTGGAGGCCAAGTCAACACCTCAAACTCAGTGTTGTGCTCCTCAAACCATTCCAGAACCATTTGTGCTTTGTGGCCGGGCGCATTATCTGCTGAAAGAGCCACAGCCACCAGGGAATACCGTTTCCATGAAAGGGTGTACATGGTCTGCAACAATGCTTAGGTAGGTGGTACGTGTCAAAGTAACATCCACATGGGTGGCAGGACCCAAGGTTTCCCAGCAGAATTGTTCAAAGCATCACTGTCTCCGGCGCCTTGCCTTCTTCCCATAGTGCATCCTGGTGCCATGTGTTTCCCAGGTAAGCAACGCACACACACATCCGGCTATCCACACGATGTAAAAGAAAATGTGATTCATCAGAGCAGGCCACCTTCTTTCATTGCTCCGTGGTCCAGATCTGATGCTCACGTGCCACTGTTGGCACCCTGACTGGTCTGTGGCTATGTATCCCACCCATACGCAACAAACTGCGATGCGCTGTGTATTCTGCAACTGTTGCAATTTGAGCTCCAGTAGCATGACCCTGTTGCCGGTTCACCACTGTTCCTTCCTTGGAGCACTTTTGATAGAGACTGACCACTGCAGACCGGGAACACCCCACAAGAGCTGCAGTTTTGGAGATGCTCTGACCCAGTCGTCTAGCCATCGCAATTTGGCCCTTGTCAAACTCGCTCAAATCCTTACGCTTGCCCTTTTTTCTTGCTTCTAACACATCAACTTTGAGGACAAAATGTTCACTTGCTACCTAATATATCCCAGCCTCTAACTAGATTATCGGTGTTATTCACTTCACCTATAATGTCATAATGTTATGCCTAATTGGTGTAAGCTCATGCAACTTACGTATGAATGCAACCGGAGATGTCAAGAAACCATTTGGCACAGCTTTTGTTTCTGCTCTGACAGCCGCAAGACTAAGACAAACGCTGTGAGTGAGTGTTATAAATAAAAAATAACAAGAGAACATTGCTTGGTACGTTTTTGGTCTTCAATCCAAAACTGCCGACAAAGATTAAATCCCTTCTGGCTAGCGCGCTTCCCATAATGTTTACGCGTTAGTCAGTAGGCGGAGAGTAGGAGGTCTTTTGTGCTCAAATGTGTTTTTGACTACCTCTGGATGGAAGTGGTCGAAAGTGGATAAGCTCAAAGCGTTTTAAACCTTGTTTACACCTGTGTTTAGTGTCGTCCACTTGTGATCTGATTGACCAAAACTAAGAAGCACCTGATATAACTCTTTAATGTTTTCTTTAATTTGCAACCTTTTCTTAACAGTCAACACTTACAAGTCTTTATCTTTATCAAAATAAAAAAGACTTTAACATTTACTATCTTAATGCAGACTCATGCAATGCTAGCTGGGAACTAGAAATCTACAGTACAGTGTCATTTGACAAAAGAAAGTATTCTTCTCATTACTAAAGGATTAAGTTAACATTCATTTTACAAAATTACTGGGTTTTGTTTAAGCCCAATCTAAAAGTTTAAATGATGTCTGTATGATGATTCCTGACTTTGAACATGAAGCTCAAATTGAGTTGGACTTCAGCAGATCCTGTGGAGACAGTTTTCAGGCACTTTGTGCTGCTGAGGGTTTAATCTGTCCATCAGGGAATCACAAGGAAGCTTCACTTGAGCGCTGATAAAGCTGCCTTAAGCGATACACACTAATCTCTGTCCTGTAAGAAAAAGAAAAAAAAACTCACATCATGTGCCATCACTCAAATGAAAGACGTGAAGGTAGAGTATAGCATTCTTGTTTTTTATAGTCTGGGGAAGTACCTACAGGTGTTGCTGTGCAAATATCGTCCTACCACATGTTCTGAAATTATTAGAGCAGAGGTTTGCATGACAGCGCTTGGCCATGGACCGGGAACAGTCAACTTCAGGATGAATCAGCTAAAACAATAACAAACAATGAAATTCCGATCTTTATCATTCGTACTGCAGCATTTCACAATGCCTGTCAGGATTATCAAGGTATCTTGCATCAGAACAACAATATATATATTTTATTTTAAATATAGCCTATGGCTGTTCTATTTGGTTTACATAGAACAAAACAATAATTGTTTATTATTATATTCAAATAATCATATTTTTAAATAGACTATTCATAGTGTACATATTTAAATGAATGTAAACACATTTTAAGATGTGTGTAAACAGAGCATTCTTAAATATTTTAAACCGCATTTTACTTTTTAAAGTAATGATTTTTATTACCTAATTAGTTGAGAGGCTGAATATTTGTACTTTAAAAATGAAATTGTCATTTTACAGAATTTAAACAAAAAATACTGCAAGACCTAGGATTTACACTCTGTCCGTGAATATATATTATGTTGATTTAAAAAATCTATAGACAAACTACCCAAATGTGACATTGTGTTAGTTAAGAATGAGAATAGGCTTCTGCAAACTTCTGCATGACAAGAAAAAAATAAATCATGTAGGCTATTTTCAGAGACTTTTGATTTCTGATGAGCGCTGCGTTCTAAACGCCTGCCTACTTCCCGATGCTTGATAGGGACTTTCCACTTCCAGAGACTCATTAATCAAAGCAAAACTCATCAAAAAAGATGAATGTCACATTTTAGTGATTCATTCCTGGTGGAAAAAAAATGACGCCCTGCCCTGAAACACTGATTTCACTATTTAGCAATTCAAAGCCAATTTGTAGGTGTTGCTTTGTCGTGTAGCCGCACTGCAAATCACCGCCAAATGATTGATGACAAACCTGTGTTTTCTTTAGGCTATTAAAGACTGCAGGTTTTCCTACTCATAAGTTAAACAATAGCAAAGATGTTCAAGACAGGAGTGGTAGAACTGACAAGAAAAACATCTGGGAATATATTTAATTTCAATGGGAGATCAGAGGTATAACAGAATTATTAATGAGTTGAATAACAATAGAAGCAGAAGGAGTTGTCTGTGTTTGATGGCTCTTTTCTTGGCACGGAAAAAGACGTTAAATCGCAACCACGAACTCGGGATATTGATGAGTTTTCATTATGATGCACATTCCAAAGCATTCACGCGCACACCGCTCGTTGCAGACTCACTGAAGCTCGGAGCGTGACTCAGGAATGATCTTCTCATTGTTGAGAAATCTGCTGGACAAAGCTGGAAAAGTTGTAGGGTGGAAATCCATTTTCTGCCATTCTTTGGCTAGGGGCGTTAGTCTAACCATAACAATATAAAAGAGTATCACTTCACGGTGTCAGAGAAGTGTTGCAGATATGTCCTTCCTTCACTTAAGGAGTCTGTGGTTTGGGGCCAGATTCAATTTATGCCTTTGTCTCCTATCCCGGGTTAAGCTGTGTCATTTGTAACCAAGACATAACATGAAACTTGAGGCCTTTTGTTCCAAAGTGCTCTTCGGTCCTCTCTCCTTCCCACTGAGTTCACAATTTAATAAAGTCTGGAATATATTCACGTACACTCCATAAACAAAAACGCGCCATTTCTCAGCTGCAGTCTGAGAGCCGTATTACTCTGAACAATCTGTCTCTCTGTCTTGGCCTTACTCTTGCCTTTTGTGAAAAAAGACGCTTTCATGCGCTTTTATTGTTAAGTAGACAAAATAAGTTAAATTCTGATGGGTTTGGATATCCTAGCGAGTCAAAATAAGGAAATGTTACGTGACAAAGAAACGGAGAGTGAAGCACCTTTCTGTGAGCTCCAGAATGGATTAGTTTTGACCCAGTTGCTGTTGGGTTTGAGTTAAAAGAAGCAATTAATTAATTAATAATTAAGTAATGCCACTGCTATGATGATCAGGGTGTTGTGATGCAGTTGCTACAGTGTTTTGAGTGGTTTATGGGGTTTTTAGGGTGGTTTCTTACTGGTCCAAGTCAAAAGAGCCTACCTTATCGTCTCTGATATTCTGGTCCCTCCTTCAAATGTAGGTCTTTGGAATCATCTATGAAAAAAAAAATCAAAATGTTTACAAAAATATACATTTCCAAAATAAAAGAGTAGAATTAGTTATATGCAAAATGTAATACTTATGGATACTGACTGTAAAAAAACCTAAATAGTGATTTCCACACTGCGCTTAACTCTTTTATAATTATAATTGTTCTAAAGACCGCTTTTAACCATTGGTTATGGTGGCAGAGAGAGCTCAATGTGCTGTAACTGAAGAAAACACCTGCAAATTAAGGAAATATCTTAATCAGTTTGACAACACATGTGCTGCAAATACTCACAACGAAACCAAATACAGAATCACACTGCAAATACTCACAATGCAACCAAATGCAGATTGCACTTCAAATAATCACAATGTAGCCAAATACAGAAATGTGTTGCAACCAAATACAGAAACTCACTATGCAACCAAATACAGAAACAAGCTACAAATACTCACTATGCAACCAAATAGAGAAACAAGCTACAAATACTCACTATGCAACCGAATAGAGAAACAAGCTACAAAAACTCACAATGCAACCAAACACAGAAACAAGCTGCAAATACTCACAATGCAACCAAATACAGATCAAGCTGCAAATACTCTATTTGCTGTGCGTTTTTGTATTTGGTTGCATTGGCCCTCGTTTATCAATCTTGCGTAGAAACGGACGTATATATTGGCGTAAGATTATGCTTACACTCCTCTCACCGCCTGATTTATGAAGCTGTGCGCACCTCTGAAATCCAGGCGTACGCAAAACCTGCCTTTGATAAATGCCGCGGCTGAAAACGATCGTCATTAGAATAACACGCCCCTATATATTCAAGTCTTTGCCTCCCCCACGCCCTCATTTTACGCCATGGACACTCGAAAGACGGCAAAGAAGCGAAACTTCTCTGACGTGGAGATCGAGACCATCATCAGGGAAGTGGAAAAAAACTAAATTGTTTTATTTGGGAGTTTAAAGAGTGGGATTAAAGGCGCCCACAAAAAGGTGTACGGTGGAAATCCAGTTTAAATAGCTGTTTGGATGAGAAATTACCTATCACAATTCATTATTTTACAGCACGTGTTTTGAAATAATTAGCATTTAATTTCGTATCACATCACATGTATTGGGGTGTACAATAGTGACAATGATGTGATGTGGAGTACCATTCATTCACATTAATATAATTGCATGACAATTTGTTAGATTCTTATTATTATTATGATTTGTATTATTAATGACGCTTATTGTTATTTAGAAGAAGAATTTCGTTATTATTATTATTTATTTTATTATTATTTAAAAGAAGAAGAATGTCATTTTTATTATTTTGTCAGTCTGAATTATGTTCAGTCCCAGTCCGTGCGCAGCTGTCGGGCCTAACCAACATCAGGTAAAGCGCACAGGCTCGCAACTGGAGGAATACATATAAAATGCTTTGGTAAAGTCACACAAATTAAACATTGAAGTCCATGTTGCACAAAAATAAACACTTAAGTTTATAATTACTTCCCTATTCGCACGGGATTAGTATATGTGGGGAGCTCTGGTGATTTGTAATAATCGCAGAGAATGTCTGTGATCTTAATCCCGTGCAAATCGGCCATGTCTGTAATATGTAAAGTAAAAATTCCCCCGCAAATGACCTACCATATTTCGCCGAACACCGAGGTCCTGTGATAATATTAGTCCCGTGCGAATCGGCATCTATTTGGCCGGGATTAGGCGGATCGTATATAATTTTTGCAAGGTTTTTGTGTCCTGTGAGCATTTCTATCTTTATCTTTCACGAAGAATGGAGCTAGGCTGCATATAATGCGCACCGTTATGACTTCCCGTGCGGCCGCGCGGATTATAGGCTACTACTTTCACTTTAGAATGAGCACAATTTGGGAGTAATTGCTTGAATGGTGTGTTTAATATTATTCTTAATGAAAAACACAAAAACAGAACAGTACAATGACAACTCGCTTAAATGGGCACTTTTACATTAGCTTTGAAACTGAATCTTCCGTCGTATATTGTTATTATACGAAATTATTTGTATTAGGCCTACTATAAAACAATCAAAATGATATCGATACGACTGTTTATAATTTCATACAGCTATATAACGAAAAAACATTTTCAAGTAACATCATATCCGGGAGATAAGTCAATAAATTCGAGTAAAATCACAGCTTATCCCGTGCGAATGCGCCAAGCGAAAATTCAGATGTGGGGGAGTAATTTCTAAATCACACGAGGTCCCCAGATAATACTTATCCCGTGCGAATAGGGCTTTATTTGTTGTTGTTGTTGTTGTTTTTACAGTGGGTCATAATATAGCATATCTTTGTCAGTGCGTTTTGTGGTGTTAGGAATTGTGTTTCTGCGCATTTTCGCACTAACTCAAAACGTGCGTACACCACCTCCTGAGCTGGTGTAGGATTTGAGCGTGCCTTACGCCAACGTCCATATTGATAAATCTCAAAGTCACCGTGGTTTTGGGTGTACGCCAGGTGTACGCTGGAAAATTGGTGTACGCAAGATTGATAAATGAGGGCCATTGTGAGTATTTGCAGCTTGTTTCTGTATTTGGTTGCGTTGTTAGTATTTGCAGTGTGTTTCTGTATTTGGCTGCATTGTGAGTATTTGCAGTGTGTTTCTGTATTTGGTTGCGTTGTGAGTATTTGCAGCTTGTTTCTGTATTTGGTTGCTTTGTGAGTATTTGCAGTTTGTTTCTGTATTTGGTTGTGTTGTGAGTATTTGCAGCTTGTTTCTATATTTGGTTGCATTGTGAGTATTTGCAGTGTGTTTCTGTATTTGGTTGTGTTGTGAGTATTTGGTTGCGTTGTGAGTATTCGGTTGCGTTGTGAGTATTTGCAGTGTGTTTCTGTATTTGGTTGCGTTGTGAGTATTTGCAGCTTGTTTCTGTATTTGGTTGCGTTGTGAGTATTTGCAGCTTGTTTCTGTATTTGGTTGCATTGGCCCTCATTTATCAATCTTGCGTAGAAACGGGCGTATATATTGGCGCAAGATTATGCTTACACTCCTCTCACCGCCTGATTTATGAAGCTGTGCGCACCTCTGAAATCCAGGCGTACGCAAAACCTGCCCTTGATAAATGCCGCGGCTGAAAACGATCGTCATTAGATTAACACGCCCCTATATATTCAAGTCTCCGCCTCCCCCACGCCCTCATTTTACGCCATGGACATACGGAAGACGGCAAAGAAGCGAAACTTCTCTGAAGTAGAGATCGAGACCATCACCAGGGAAGTGGAAAAAAACAAAATTGTTTTATTTGGGAGTTTAAAGAGTGGGATTAAAGGTGCCCACAAAAAGGTGTACGGTGGAAATCCAGTTTAAATAGCTGTTTGGATGAGAAATTACCTATCACAATTCATTATTTTACAGCACGTGTTTTGAAATAATATGTGTACAATAGTGATGATGATGTGATGTGGAGTACCATTCATTCACATTAATATAATTGCATGACAATTTGTAAGATTCTTATTATTATTATTATGATTTGTATTATTAATGACTCTTATTGTTATTTAGAAGAAGAATGTCATTATTATCATTATTATTATTTATTTTATTATTATTTAAAAGAAGAAGAATGTCATTTTTATTATTTTGTCAGTTTGAATTATTTTCAGTCCAGTCCGTGCGCAGCTGCCTGGCCTAACCAACATCAGGTAAAGCGCACAGGCTCGCAACTGGACGAATACATGCCTACAAATCAAATGCTTTGGTAAAGTCACACAAATTGAAGTTCATGTTGCACAAAAATAAACACTGAAGTTTATAATTACTTATTCGCACGGGATTAGTATATGCTGGGACCTCTGGTGATTTGTAATAATTGCAGAGAATATCTGTGATCTTAATCCCGTGCGAATCGGCCATGTCTGTAATATGTAAAGTAAAAATTCCCCCGCAAATTAGCCTACCATATTTCGCCGAACACCGAGGTGATGATATTAGTCCCGTGCGAATCGGCATCTATTTGGCCGGGATTAGGCCGATCGTATATAATTTTTGCAAGGTTTTCGTGTCCTGTGAGCATCTTTATCTTTCACGAAGAATGGCGCTAGACTGCATATGTGCACCGTTATGAATTCATGAGCGGCCGCGCGGATTATAGGCTACTACTTTCACTTTAGAATGAGCACAATTTGGGAGTAAATTGCTTGAATGGTGTGGTTAATATTATTCTTAATGAAAAACACAAAAACAGAACAGTACAATGACAACTCGCTTAAATGGGCACTTTTACATTTAGCTTTGAAACTGAATCTTCCGCTGTGTTATTATAGGCTATTGCTTAGTTACGTTTTTAATTGCGTCTGTTCTCTAACTGAACGAAGTTATTTGTATTACTATAAAACAATCAAAATGATATCGATACGACTGTTTATAATTTCATACAGCTATATAACGAAAAAACATTTTCAAGTAACATCATATCCAGGAGATAAGTCAGTAAATTCGAGTAAAATCACAGCGTATCCCGTGCGAATGCGCCACGCAAAATTCAGATGTGGGGGAGTAATTTCTTAATCACACGAGGTCCCCAGATAATAGCCTACTAATAGCCTACTGATGTACTCGTTACATCATCAGAAGAATGGCATCTACGCTAATGATAGTCTCTCTGTTTTATCCCGAGGTTTACTGCAGTCAGCCGGATCCGGGCCGTATCCAGTTCAGATGGTGGACCTGCGCCCAGAGAAGACCAACACAGGACCCCGAAGTGTCTGGGAGGCCGTGATTAGACTCCCCCTGCAACTACCTCATCGACACGGCATCTCAATAAACCCGTCTCCGGCGTGTTGCCTCCGATCATTCGAATGTTGCACTTTGATAATTGTTTGGTCAACATCGTCCTCGGTGGACCCGTCTCCGGCGTGTTGCCCCCGGTCCCTCGAGTATTCTGATCTATTATGGCCTCCGAGCTGTAAAGCTGCCAGAATAATGATAATAATACGTTTGTTAATTGGCCAGAGGAGAACTGGCACCCCGACTGAGCCTGGTTTCTCCCAAGGTTTATTTTTCTCCATTAGGTCACCTAATGGGGTTTTGGTTTCCTTGCCACTGTTGCCTCTGGCTTGGCGTGCTCAGTTGGGGACACTAAATTTTTCAACTAAACATCGAAATACATCTAAATAATAAACTAAATTAACCATTTAAACTAAATTACTGATCAAATTATTGATCTAAAGCCCACACTGTCACTGTATGATACTTGACATTTTTCCAGAATGGCTATACAGCTGAATAAAATTATGCTGCATTATTTTCCTGTTTAACACTGTAAAGCTGCTTTGAAACAATCTACATTGTTAAAAGCGCTATATAAATAAAGTTGACTTGACTTGACTTGACTACTTATCCCGTGCAAATAGGGCTTTATTTGTTGTTGTTGTTGTTGTTGTTTTTGTTTTTTTTACAGTGGGTCATACTATAGCATATCTTTGTCAGTGCGTTTTGTGGTGTTATGAATTGTTTTTCTGCGCATTTTCGCACTAACTCAAAACGTGCGTACACCACCTCCTGAGCTGGCGTAGGATTTGAGCGTGCCGTACGCCAACGTCCATATTGATAAATCTCAAAGTCACCGTGGTTTTGGGTGTACGCCAGGTGTACGCTGGACATTTGGTGTACGCACTTTTGATAAATGAGGGCCATTGTGAGTATTTGCAGTGTGTTTCTGTATTTGGTTGCGTTGTGAGTATTTGCAGCTTGTTTCTGTATTTGGTTGCTTTGTGAGTATTTGCAGTTTGTTTCTGTATTTGGTTGTGTTGTGAGTATTTGCAGCTTGTTTCTATATTTGATTGCATTGTGAGTATTTGCAGTGAGTTTCTGTATTTGGTTGCATTGTGAGTATTTGCAGTGTGTTTCTGTATTTGGTTGCGTTGTGAGTATTTGCAGTGTGTTTCTGTATTTGGTTGCATTGTGAGTATTTGCAGTGTGTTTCTGTATTTGGTTGTGTTGTGAGTATTTGCAGTATGTTTCTGTATTTGGTTGTGTTGTGAGTATTTGCAGTTTGTTTCTGTATTTGGTTGTGTTGTGAGTATTTGCAGCTTGTTTCTATATTTGGTTGCATTGTGAGTATTTGCAGTGAGTTTCTGTATTTGGTTGCATTGTGAGTATTTACAGTGTGTTTCTGTATTTGGTTGCGTTGTGAGTATTTGCAGTGTGTTTCTGTATTTGGTTGCATTGTGAGTATTTGCAGTGTGTTTCTGTATTTGGTTGTGTTGTGAGTATTTGCAGTATGTTTCTGTATTTGGTTGTGTTGTGAGTATTTGCAACATGTTTCTGTATTTGGTGGTGTTGTGAGTATTTAAAGTGTGTTTCTGTATTAGGTTGTGTTGTGAGTATTTGCAACGTGTTTCTGTATTTGGTTGCGTTGCGAGTATTTGCAGTGTGTTTCTGTATTTGGTTGCGTTGTGAGTATTTGCAGTGCATTTCTGTATTTGGTTGCATTGTGAGTATTTGCAGTGTGTTTCTGTATTTGGTTGTGTTGTGAGTATTTGCAGTGTGTTTGTGCATTTGGTTGCATTGTGAGTATTTGCAGTGTGTTTCTGTATTTGGTTGTGTTGTGAGTATTTGCAACACGTTTCTGTATTTGGTGGTGTTGTGAGTATTTGCAGTGTGTTTCTGTATTAGGTTGTGTTGTGAGTATTTGCAACGTGTTTCTTTATTTGGTTGTGTTGTGAGTATTTGCAGTGTGTTTGTGCATTTGGTTGCATTGTGAGTATTTGCAGTGTGTTTCTGTATTTGGTTGTGTTGTGAGTATTTGCAACATGTTTCTGTATTTGGTGGTGTTGTGAGTATTTGCAGTGTGTTTCTGTATTAGGTTGTGTTGTGAGTATTTGCAACGTGTTTCTGTATTTGGTTGTGTTGTGAGTATTTGCAGTGTGTTTGTGCATTTGGTTGCATTGTGAGTATTTGCAGTGTGTTTCTGTATTTGGTTGTGTTGTGAGTATTTGCAGTGTGTTTGTGCATTTCGTTGAATTGTGAGTATTTGCAGTGTGTTTCTGTATTAGGTTGTGTTGTGAGTATTTGCAACGTGTTTTTGTATTTGGTTGCGTTATGAGTATTTTCAGTGTGTTTCTGTATTTGGTTGCGGTATGAGTATTTGCAGCTTGTTTCTGTATTTGGTTGCATTGTGAGTGTTTGCAGCTTGTTGCTGTATTTGGTTGCATTGTGAGTTTTTGCAGTGTGTTTCTGTATTTGGTTGTGTTGTGAGTATTTGCAGTGTGTTCCTGTATTTGGTTGCGTTGTGAGTATTTGCAGCTTGTTTCTGTATTTGGTTGCGTTGTGAATATTTGCAGCTTGTTTCTGTATTTGGTTGTGTTGTGAGTATTTGCAGTGTGTTGTGAGTATTTGCAACGTGTTTCTGTATTTGGTTGTGTTGTAAGTATTTGCAGTGTGTTTGTGCATTTGGTTGCATTGTGAGTATTTGCAGTGTGTTTCTGTATTTGGTTGTGTTGTGAGTATTTGCAGTGTGTTTGTGCATTTCGTTGAATTGTGAGTATTTGCAGTGTGTTTCTGTATTAGGTTGTGTTGTGAGTATTTGCAACGTGTTTCTGTATTTGGTTGCGTTATTAGTATTTTCAGTACGTTTCTGTATTTGGTTGCGGTATGAGTATTTGCAGCTTGTTTCTGTATTTGGTTGCATTGTTAGTGTTTGCAGCTTGTTGCTGTATTTGGTTGCATTGTGAGTATTTGCAGTGTGTTTCTGTATTTGGTTGTGTTGTGAGTATTGGCAGTGTGTTCCTGTATTTGGTTGCGTTGTGAGTATTTGCAGTTTGTTTCTGTATTTGGTTGCGTTGTGAATATTTGCAGCTTGTTTCTGTATTTGGTTGTGTTGTGAGTATTTGCAGTGTGTTTGTGCATTTGGTTGCATTGTGAGTATTTGCAGTGTGTTTCTGTATTTGGTTGTGTTGTGAGTATTTGCAACATGTTTCTGTATTTGGTGGTGTTGTGAGTATTTGCAGTGTGTTTCTGTATTAAGTTGTGTTGTGAGTATTTGCAACGTGTTTCTGTATTTGGTTGCGTTGTGAGTATTTGCAGTGTGTTTTTGTATTTGGTTGCGGTATAAGTATTTGCAGCTTGTTTCTGTATTTGGTTGCGTTGTGAGTATTTGCAGCTTGTTTCTGTATTTGGTTGCATTGTGAGTATTTGCAGTGTGTTTCTGTATTTGGTTACGTTGTGAGTATTTGCAGTGTGTTTCTGTATTTGGTTACGTTGTGAGTAGTTGCAGTGTGTTTCTGTATTTGGTTACGTTGTGAGTAGTTGCAGTGTGTTTCTGTATTTGGTTGTGTTGTGAGTATTCGCAGTGTGTTTCTGTATTTGGTTGCGTTGTGAGTATTTGCAGTGTGTTTCTGTATTTGGTTGTGTTGTGAGTATTTGCAGTGTGTTTCTGTATTTGGTTACGTTGTGAGTATTCGCAGTGTGTTTCTGTATTTGGTTGCGTTGTGAGTATTCGCAGTGTGTTTCTGTATTTGGTTGTGTTGTGAGTATTTGCAGTGTGTTTCTGTATTTGGTTACGTTGTGAGTATTCGCAGTGTGTTTCTGTATTTGGTTGCGTTGTGAGTATTCGCAGTGTGTTTCTGTATTTGGTTGTGTTGTGAGTATTTGCAGTGTGTTTCTGTATTTGGTTACGTTGTGAGTATTTGCAGTGTGTTTCTGTATTTGGTTGTGTTGTGAGTAGTTGCAGTGTGTTTCTGTATTTGGTTACGTTGTGAGTATTCGCAGTGTGTTTCTGTATTTGGTTGCGTTGTGAGTATTCGCAGTGTGTGTCTGTATTTGGTTGTGTTGTGAGTATTTGCAGTGTGTTTCTGTATTTGGTTACGTTGTGAGTATTTGCAGTGTGTTTCTGTATTTGGTTGTGTTGTGAGTAGTTGCAGTGTGTTTCTGTATTTGGTTACGTTGTGAGTATTCGCAGTGTGTTTCTGTATTTGGTTGCGTTGTGAGTATTCGCAGTGTGTTTCTGTATTTGGTTGTGTTGTGAGTATTTGCAGTGTGTTTCTGTATTTGGTTACGTTGTGAGTATTTGCAGTGTGTTTCTGTATTTGGTTGTGTTGTGAGTAGTTGCAGTGTGTTTCTGTATTTGGTTACGTTGTGAGTATTCGCAGTGTGTTTCTGTATTTGGTTGCGTTGTGAGTATTCGCAGTGTGTTTCTGTATTTGGTTGTGTTGTGAGTATTTGCAGTGTGTTTCTGTATTTGGTTACGTTGTGAGTATTTGCAGTGTGTTTCTGTATTTGGTTGTGTTGTGAGTAGTTGCAGTGTGTTTCTGTATTTGGTTGTGTTGTGAGTATTCGCAGTGTGTTTCTGTTTTTGGTTGCGCTGTGAGTATTTGCAGTGTGTTTCTGTAGTTGGTTGTTTTTGGCTGAATTATGAAACCCTGCCCCGGAGCAGGATTCGCAGCACATTGCGGTGCCTAACGGTGTTAGAATGCTGGAGTTAGATGCTTAGCAAAAGACAGCTAATCACGTGCCTCATATTCACGTGCTTTGGACAGACATGGAAACACGCGTGTTGTATAAACAGTCCTTTTAGTTTTTGAGAAAAATATAAAATGGCGACAAAAAAACAATCAATCAATTGGAGTGAAGAAGAGACCATTTCATTCTTACCTTTTTTACTACGAAAAGTCCAATCGGTAGAAACTTCATAGTACAGTCAGCAAGGTATAATATGAGGACACACAATGCTAGAGCTTTTATATGGCCTAAGGTCGTGCAGTGCCTCGTCCAATCAATGACACCATAAATATGCAAATTAGAATGTTAACACAGGGTTTAGGAATGTACAGCCAGCTTATGAATACCCAGGATTGATTGTTAACCCAGGGTAAATTATGAGCAGTGTGAAATCTGAAAGATAACACAGGATTCCATTTACCCAGGGTTTACAATGACCCAACTATTTCAAGTGTGAAAAGCCTATTATGAGCAATGATAATTGTGATGCTTGTCTAAGTCAAGACTTTTATCCAGTGTTTGTTGTTTGTGGTGGGAAATGGACAAAGAGGTATAAAAATCACTTCCCTTTTTCTCAAGAACACCACAGCTAATAAAATGTGGACCACTGCCAGCCCCAACTTATAGGAGCAGTGATGTAATGTTTTTACAATATAGGGCTATTTCAATTTGCTGTCATGCTGCAACCTCACCTGTGATTATTCCATCCCTGAGGAATCTTCACAGGTTGAGTAGAAGGGCAGACAGTGACGGCTCTGTGACAGAAGAAGCTTTGCTGGCTGTACGGCCCAAACAAACAGGTTCGCACAAAGCTAAACTATGGCTGCGCTGGCTTCCATTCAAGAACTGGGAAATTTCACCGCACGGATGGGTTGAGGGGGGGGGGGGGGGGGGTTGTGCTAGATGTGTGGTCATCTTAAATGCCGCAGAGGTGTTTCCTCAGGAGAGAGACCCTGTGAGAAAATCTCTTTCCTTTAAGAGAGACCAGCTGCTCAAACATCCCAGATACACGTGCGGACATACAGAACCTGTGAAGAGTGAATGTTTTCTACAATTAAATACATGGAAGCATATATCATCAAATTAGTTTCTGGTCATTCTTCTCAAGAATTTTGCACTTTGGTCAGTAGCATATGAAAACATGAAAGTAGAACTTCACGAAATGGCACAACCTGTTTTACTGTAATATATTTCAGAGTAAAATAGGATAATAAATGAGAAACAATATATGTTGGAATTTAACTTCATCCATTCATCGGGACTCGACTGGATGATGAAAAGTGGTCTGGAGAAAAGAGGTTTGTCACAGTATCTGAAAAAGAAAAGCTGTTCAAATGCAGAGCAAGTAACTCCAATTTGAAGGAAGATTAAACATTTTGGAATAAAATAATTTTAAATGAATACAATAAAATAACAATGCATGTAATTTTACTGCAACAATGTTTTTTTGAAGAACAAAATATACTGTGATATAATTTACAGTAAAAATCTATATGGTGGTTATTTTAAGGCAGATTTTATTTTATTGTATAATATACAGGCACCAAAATGTCATCCCGTAACACCGTAATATGGTCAGTTGCACACTGACTTCCAATGAAAACGCATCCCGCAATAGATATAAAACATGGCACACGGACCAAACTACTAATAATAGCAATGGTGACGGCAACACTGTAGTTATTTGTTGACATATCTGTGGCGTGCCGATGCGTATGTGAGAGAGACAGGGAGGGAAAGCGGCAGACAGATAGACAGGTCAGAGGTTAAACGTTGCTCAGTCATGTTTCCTCCCAGCCCATTTTGGCTTCGCTACGCCAAGTCAAAGGCTCATGCTTTCAGTAATGTCACGGTTCAAGGCGGAGTTCAGCCCGGCTCGACTCACTCAAATACACCTTTGTTTAAAGCACGCAGCCCTTTAATCTGGGATGGGGAGAATATTTCAGGCAGCGATTTCAGATGGAATCATTTGCCGTCAGGTAAACTCCAAAATACCCAAATGTTTTGACAGATTCCAAGGTTACTGAAGTATTTTGATGGAAGCTGGAACAAAATATTTTGATAAGGAGGCCTGAAAGATGAAATTAATGGCACATTGTAGAGGACCCGTCTTGATCTCAGGCATTATGTGAGCATGTGTAAAAAGATAAGGCTTAGAGCTTGTAATGTTCCGCTGGCTTTTAACAGCCCAACAAGCGGTTTTGGCCACGGCGTGTTGAGTGCAGATGAAAACGAAGAGCTTTAATTCTAAAATCTAGGAATGAGAATGTCCATAAGTGTATCGGGGAGCCGTAAACAAAGCCACACATTCAACAGGGCTAATCTCCTTCTATACAACATGAGCTTACACGTGATCTCCTTCTGGCACTGCGAACTTACTCATCTGGGTGAGATTGAAGGGATTTCATTGAACATCTCTGTGTCATTCGGTATGTTTACGTACACGTTCATAAGACAAAGCTATTCCGATGACAGGCTGCTGAACGTTTGGGTGTTCACAAATTCCACACTATCTTCCTGTAATTACATTCAAACCTGAGTAAATCGCAGCAACATCAGACGGTTGCTCCAGACTTAGGCACATTATTTATAAGATGTTTAAGTACTTACTCAGCTTGTATTGCTCTGTGTTAGCCTGTCAGGCCCATTTCGGTTGCTTCACTGTAGATTCTTCCTCTTTGATCTGCATTCTTACACAAGCTGAGAAATATTGTTGAGTCAGAAAGCCAGTGATTACATGCTTACTGAGGAGTAAGATATCAACAATCCCTTCATTTTATTAATGCTGATAATTCTTTGTAAATTATTACAGATTAGTTCCATTTTGCAAATACAGAATTCGATGTGTATTGTGCAAGTGAAACAAGCTCAGCTGCATACATTTGAGCCCAAAGTATACCTCGGCCGTCCGCACACCCCGTCCGCGTGCAGCCCAATTTTTAAAGGTGTCATGAACTGGCTTTTTTATTTTTTTATACTGTTGTCTGAGGTCAACTAATGACGTTTGCGTGGTTTTTACATTCAGAAACATCATAATGAATAAGTAATAGGCTACCTTGGTTTTGACGCTCTCTGAAAAACGCTCGGTTTTGATGGGCGTGCCGCACTGAAGACTTGGAAGTAAACGCCCACGGCTAGGATTGGATAAGATTTGCATATTTAATGAGTTTCCGCTCCCCTCAGTACATGTGGAAATAGTTTTGAAAGCGTCTGGGGAAACGCTCACAGGACTCGCAAAATATCTTAGTCAAACAAACACAATGATTTATCTCTCACCCCAGCGATTGATTGGAATGTTATTTCTGTATTACTTTGCCGACCCGATCATCAGTGAATATAACCGCGAACCGTACACGCACACACACACGCGTGCAAGAAAGGAAAGGAATGTTATTTCACTATAGCCGTCGGCAGGCCGGTGATAGCCCGTCTGAAAAGCACATAGCCCCGGGACTTTGGGATTTGCGAGCACTGGTGTTACAAGTCCGAGTCTGATCCCGAATGAACCAATAACAGCTTCTCCAGCCTGTGCTAAGGTATGTCATCAATAGATATCAAACGATCTGTAACAATGCAATACTAACACATATAAAAAAAGTGTGTTGCACCGTTCCTGTCGGATCCCATATAGAAGGCACAGCATTGTGTTTTAATATCAATATGCCTGCAAATCCAGTCTTGATCTGTATCTTGTTTACAATCGATTCCGTGGTGAAATGCAGCGAACAAACGCACAATGTCTTATGCACGTGAACTGGAACCGTCATGTTTATTGCTCAGTAGCACGATCCGTTTAGCTCCACGAGTCGGTGGGCGGGCTTGAGGCGGCGCTTCTGCATTCTATGACGTCAGTGGTCGACATATTCTGAGATCTCTCGTTTTCTGGGCCTGGTGTCTATACAAGCTTTTCTTTGACTAACAAGGACGTTTTCAGGCTCAAAGGAAAGTTGATTTCTCAATTCATCACCCCTTTAAGACCACACGGACAGTGTGCCTACAACAGCGTATACGCAAGAAAGACAGAAGAGTCCACTAGGTGGCAATACGCACAGTACTGTGCACAGTGTGCAGTCGTCGATGAAGAGTGCGGAAAGAGCGATTAAAAAACAACACGCTTGAAACAGGAAGAGGAAAACACTACAATGGACAGCAACCTTGATGAGCGTTTGTGCAAAGTTTGTGCGTTGTTTCTTCTGAACTATGTTGCAATGGTTGATCGACTACTTTTATTCTTTTCGATCGTGCCGAGTGAATGTCCTGTTGATGACGTGACTCAGTGCTGCCGTCCGATGTCTGGTAGAGTATACTTTTTTTTTTACTGCCTATATGTGTTGAACTCGGCCATCCGTGACGATCCGCGGTTGTGAATACTTTAAAAGCTGGGAGGCCACGTCTTTGCACGAGACGCGTCCGGACACGGAAATTGACTTTACACTGAAATTAAAAGAGCAGTAAAATATTTCTGAGAAAAGCTGTTGAAAGTGGATCGGACCGAGCAGCGCAACACACCTGTAGCCAATCAGCAGTAGGGGGCGTGTCCAGTCATGTTGGGGGAAGAGCAAGAGGGACATTTCAAGAAAGACTGTAGAAAGAGAGCCGGCTGAGAGACATTACAAAAGAGAAAAGCTCAGAGGAATATCACAGGACAAAAAAGGGTTATAATCAAGAGCTTCAGGACCCGCATTAACATTAGAAAAGCTTTCCAGCGCTGGAGACTCCATATGTGAGAAACATTGATTTTGCTATGTTTCACAGAACCAAGACATGCTGTTGTTGTAATTTTAGACAGTTTTGAGTGTCATTGTTTGTTTGGAGCTGCTGTGCTGCTGACGAATAACTCTAGCTTATATATACTCTTGTGTACTGTATGTTAATTTTTTGTTCTTCCTCATCATTCGTTCGTCATCTTCGCTTAATTTTTTGCAAATTATTATTTTGTTTCGCTTCAGTATGACAAAGAGACCTCCACTCTTGCATTGTGTGTTGCGTGAGCAATGAAGGGAGTGTTGTGTTTATTTGGGTGGATTTCAAATATCAACAGTGTTTCTCAGAAATTGCTTACTGCACCTTTAATCTCAATAAAAAAATGTAATCGATTGACAAAATCGTACATTTTCAATTAATCAAATAGTCCTCAAATAGTCCATGTACATGTAAGGGCGCTTTCACACCTACCTTGTTTGGTCTGGATTTTCGGACTTTTCAGTTTGGTCCAAATCAAAATTACAGGTGTGAAACCTCCCCCGTACCACGGTCCGGACCAAGCAGACGAAATTTGGTCTGATGAAAAGAGGTAGTCTCAGTCCGGATCAAACCGAACAAAGGTTCCGTTCCTTTGTTTCTAAGGTTTCTAGTGTGAAAACATTTTCTGTATGGTTCGTACTTTCAGACCATTTACAGGAAGTTCCTGTTTATTTTAAAATATTATAATGTTATTTTTAAATTTCATCGAGGCTACATTGATTATGAAAAGTGAAAAGATGCGCAATCTGTCAGAAGACAGAAGGTCAGAAATGATTTTGAAATTTTTTTTGTATGATTTTGCTTAGAAAGCCTTTCTTTAATGTGAATTTCATTTTGTATAAATTGTATCTTAATTTTAATCAACGTTTAATCAGATAATTGCCTGAATTGAATAAATAAGAAGCAAATAGTCTATAGCAGACAATAATCGCGGGAACAATCACATGCTTTGCACATGAACTGGAGCTCAAATAAACCGAAACTCAGCAGCTACTTGTCTCACAAACATGAGAAATATGTGTATATAAAGCTTGAAATGTCCACTTTTAAACGTAACGAAAAGAAAATAGTCAAGCAATGCGCACTGTTCAATAGTGGCAACGATATGCGTCCATTCATTCATTCTTGTCTAAGACGCTGTCGTCAGACCCATGTCCGTTTACAAACCAATCAATGTCCAGATGCCGCCCACATAGATGATGACGAGTGGACGCCAGTATGTCATGTAAAGTTCTTTAGTGCGCTCGCATAATTGCAATGTGAAACCAAACCAAAACTAACCGAATGTACAAAATGTATCAAAACATGAACTTCGGCTCGGACCTTGGTGCGGACTTTCAGGTGTGAAAACGTAGGGTGCGTTCACACTTGTCATGTTTGGTTCGATTAAAACGAACCCTGGTGCGATTGCTCGGTTAGTGCAGTTCATTTGAACATATGTGAACGCTGTCATCTGAACCCTGATGTGCACCAAACAAGTGGACAGAGACTGCTAAAAAGATGGGTCTCGGTCCGCTTCCAAACAAACTCTGGTGCGGTTCGATTGATATATGAACGCAACACGGGCCAAAGACATGTAAACGAACCAAAAACAGGACGTGATGTCCCAAGATGTGACACTACAAGTCAGCTGATTTGACGACGCGGAAAGATCGGTGTATCCAACATGAGTAGAGGGCAAACGTGGAGCAACGAGGAGGTAAAGTGCCTCATCAATATATGCAGATCTTCGTTTCTGCATCAAAGGAGGAAATCCTCCTGCTTTTTTGAATGTTTTGAACATTTGATGAGCTCTTCGTGAGTTCTCAGCTGGTAAAAATAAAACCATATGTACACGCAAAAAATGATGCCGTTTAATCTGGCACACAGCATGACTGAAGCAAGCTCCGTCGCGAAATATACGTCATAAAAGCCGAACAATACGGTTGTGACTGCATCTCTATGCCTTTGGTTCGGTAACTTTAGGTTCGCTGTTAAAAATGCCAGTGTGAACGCTAAGCGGACCAGGACTAAATGTTTTGTTTTTGTTTTTTGGTCCGGAACAAACGAACCAAACGAACCGTGCTACAAGTGTGAACGCACCCATAGAAAGCAAATGATTGTTAGGCCAATAGATGACTTTATTTTAGAAATTTATTCCAGCGGTAGATTTTCTTCACGTATATGTTGTAAGGGATACGCCCCCCACCCCCTCAAATTGCAAAGTTATTGAATCTTGAATATTATTTTATTTAATTTCAGTGTATGTTAACAATTCATTTACATTTCACAGTTGTTGTTTACTTTTTCTGCATTCTTTTCTTGTGATTTATAGTTAATGTTGCTGTTCTTTTCATGCTCTAACTACACAGTTGTATGTATGTATAAGGTACGTCTGTGATTTTTAAGCTGAAGCTTGGCAGACGAGATTTGTAGAAGAACGATCTGTAGAAACGCGACATTGGGAAAGACAGCAAGAGAGTGTTCGCAAGACAGGTTGATGAGCATGCATTTTGTTGAGGCTGTTCCCCAGATTGTATGTGTTGCAAGTGTTCTTGAAATAAAAACAGACCTTATATCTTCCTAACATATAACTCCCTGCTTTACACCATCTCCCAAAACTGACCTTACAAAAGACCGGATCCAAACAGATCTCATTTACTGTTGCATAAATAATGTACATAAAGTACATTTAAGAATTCAGTAAGCTGCTCACTTGAAGCCACTTCACTGTTTCTAGAGCGTATAATAAGTCATGATAAGAACAGAATAACACAGAAAGACATGCTCTATTCAAAAAACCCATTGAGGCAGCATTTCAAGGCATCATTTATCGTACCAAATCAACCACTATTGAGGTTCCTTAAAAGGCAGCTGCTGCTCACTAGGTTTTTGGAGCAGCGCAATAGAGTGTCACAGAGTTCATCTAGAGGGTAAACAGGTTTTTGTTTATTGGTGTGCACAGGGTAGGTTATACATTGAGCTTAGACGATGGTTACGCTCGTCCTGAGAACGAATCTCTTAAATGGTGAACCAGGGTATTTTGGAGAGTGATGAGAAAATCTTCACCCTTCAAAGAGTGCAGCAAGTTTTGCGTGTCTAGTGTAAACACTGTCTGATTCTAATCTAAGATTACAAGAAAAATGGCTCTCTAAAAGCAACATAAAATCTCCAGTAAAAACTAGATTCCAGCCCATATCAAAGGCTCCCGGGATGCACAATTCATCCTTATAAGCTGCCATTCCAACGACTGTTTTGTTGGTCAGTAGTCATTTAATATTAGGGCTGTCAAACACATATAAATATCAAATATGTATTATGCCTTTAATGCTGATAATAATTTGTCAATTATTCCAGATTTGAAATGAAATGTGATGTTTATTGTGCAGCTGAAAAAAATAAAAAGGACAGTTGCATAAATTTACACTAATAATCATCTCACTAAATTGTAATCGATTGCCACCCCTAATATTTACCTTGTTTCGTAACCTTTCTGACACCCCGAATAGCAAATAGCTTATATAACAGCAATCTGATCATGGCTGTTGTTTCATTCTTGAGATCACAAAGCAGCGCAGGAGGGAGGGAGAAAGAGAGAGAAAGAAAGATGTAGAGAATCCATTAGCATAAATTTGATTGTGTCCCTTTGATCTGCACTAAACACTCTTGCCTATAAAGCAGGAAAGGCATTTCTCATACTCTTTAGTGGTGACTAAGTAGTTGGGTAGTTGCCCTCTGGAGTGTACTGTACAACGGGATGAGCAATGCTCTGTGGCGGGGTTTAAGTGATCGGGTTTACATAACCATTCCTGGAGTGTCCCTCCAATACTTGGTGGATACTTGATCTAATTGGTCATGGAGTTTGCTTTCATCCCTGCTGAAAAGACCAGCTCACAACAGCTTGAATTTCGACTGGTTTGATGCTTAAAAATAAAGGTTCCAAAGAGGGTTCACACAGTGATGCCATTGAAGAACCATTTTTGGATCCCTAAGGAACCTTTCAGTGTACAGTTCTTTAAAGTGCCCATGAAATCATAATGGAAGCTTTTTGGCTTTTGGTATGAATATGTTAGTCTTATTGTTATCTACAAGCTAGTGTACTCAAAAACAAAAACAAAAAATTCATTTAGGAGATATAAGCGTTCAAAACTTACAGTCTCTCACTTCCGCCAATATGGATCAATGATTTTGATGACATCCCTCTGCACTTCAGCTTCTCCATTAGATTTTCTGTTCAATCAAATGCTCTCTGGAATCTAAAGCGTCCTGCCGCCTACATTATAAACAGAGGCGGAAGCTGAGGCTGAAATCGGTCACTTGTTCACACATTCACTATTTTCTACATGGGGGTTAGGGAACTTTCTACATTACATAGGGGTTAGGGAACTATTCAGACAGTGTACATATGCTTTCTATTGAGGCGAACGAAATCTGGTTTCACGTTAGTTGTGTCCGCGCGAGTGAGTGAGTGTGTGTGTGTGTGTGTGTGTGTGTGTGTGTGTGTGTGTGTGTGTGTGATTTAATCATTGTGTTTGTTTGATATTTTGCGAGTCCTCTGAGCATTTCCCCCAGACGATTCCTGGGACTGACGGTAGCTGAAGCTCATTAAATATGCAAATCTTATCCAATCCTAGCCGTGGGCGTTTACTTCCAAGTGTTCAGTGCGGCACGCCCATCAAATCTGAGAGTTTTTCAGAGAGGTTCAAAACCAGGGTAGAAAATAGCCTATTACTTATTCATTATGATGTTTTTGAATGTAAAAACCACACAAACATCGTAAGTTGACCTCAGACAACAGTATAAAAAAATTAAAAAGCCAGTTCATGACCCCTTTAAGTGGTTAACCTTAATTTTATGAAGCATTGAGAATACTTTTTGTGTGCAAAAAAAAAACTGTTGAAGTAGTTAATGTAGGGATGCACCAAATCCAGGATTCGGGTTCGGATTCGGCCGAATATTGGGCTTTTTGAATGGGGTTTGGTTTCTGCCGAACCTTAGAATTTTTTTCCCCGAACCGAACCATAAGTTCGAACTACGCGCTGGTCGAACGTAATGACGCCGCCGTTGATTATGGGAAGGTGTTTACCAGGTGGACCGTTCGAATGCAGTCACTGCGAGAAAGTGAAAATGGAACTCATGAACAGAAAATGTGTTGTTTGGCAGTAGGCTACTCTCAGTCAAAAGAAGGCAATTCAAGTCGAGCTACATGTTCAATTTGAAATGCCGATTTGTCTTGTGATGACAAGGACCCTAAACAATAGCCGCTGTTAAAACATTTGCGTTTTAAACATCTGAAAGAATACGAGTTGTGCATGAGGGAATCTACAGACAGCAGCTTCAAGTACGGCAAAGGAAGGACAGTCATCCTGGCATAATTTTCAGATCTACAGTTGCCTTAATTAAAATTTAATTAAATTAAAAATACACTGCTGTAGGAATGCTAATATCGGTTAATTTTCCCATCCGACAACCGCTGCTCATTATCTGATTATTAACCGTTAAATGAAAAGATTATAATAATTGACATTGAATAAAAATTAGGGTTGGGCAAATTAACGCGTTAACACGGGCGATTAAGCTAAAAAAATTAACGCATTAAAACGCAAATAACGCAGCGTCCGTTTTTATATCCATTTTTGCAGAGCGTTACATGATCACGCTCCTATTCATGTAAATGCTTCCAAGCGCGACAAGACACAAGAGAACGCGCTGTATGTCAATGTCCTGTCTGTGTGGCTGCGTCTCATGTCAGCTAATCGAGGGACACTCTGTTTTACAATATCAAATTATTACAATATCAAAATATTAAAAACTAGTGATTAATCGCGATTAATTACAGAAAAATGTGATTAATTAGTTGTTGTTTTTTTAAGTAGATTCCCAGCACAAATAAAAATATGATTGACGAGTGTCTGTGACCTGTTAAAAAGACACCTTTTTCACAGGTTTATTTTACCGTGCAAACAGCAGCATAGATCAGATCAAATATAGGCTAAATTAAAAGAATAAAATAAATAGGCCTACACTAAATATTTTTCTCTTAAATAATTACCAATTTAAGATAAAATGAAAATACACTGAATCCGTTTGAAGCTTTGAAGAACCGGAATAGTTTTTTGTCAAAAAAAAATATCAGGCCTACCTCAACCCTCACCCTGTATGTTTTTTTTTAAAATTCTTTTAAAGTAACCTCTGGAGCGCAGCCTGTTGACAGTTAAGCCTCGTATATACTTCCGTCTGTCTCCGCAGCGCAACTTCTGTGGTCTCCGTTGTGCAGTTCTTTGAAACGACAGAGGGCGACTCTGGGTATTTGTTCTATAAACCATCTGGAAACAGCGGCGAGAAGAACATAGGTGGCAATGTTGACCAAAACCACACTACGAAAAGCCTTAAACAAGACTTCAGATGGCACTGGTGCCCCGGGAATACAGAGATAACGCCTCGCTAGAGCGGCCAGCCTCGAGAAGCGCCTTATGTAGCTACTACTGCTGTATTTTAATACCGCGTAGCATATTTCACTAGCCTGACGTCGTCATACTCAATTCTAGTCAGAATATGAGTCTGATTCTGCTCCGTTGGGCTGTGATTATGGGGCGTGTTTCAACCGAACCAGGAAAGACCTCAATTGGATAGACCTACAACCAATCAGAGCAACGGAGCGACGCATAATGTTAGTTGTCAAATGTCAACAGAACTCAACTGCACTGTGTTGCCATGTCCGCGGGTTGAAGAGACCACAATTATGTAATATACAGACCCAGGATTGCGAATTTTAGCAGGAAGCCCTGCCAAAATAACATATATTTTATCCCCCAAATGCCTTTTTTTTCCCGGAGAACCCCCCCCAGAAAGCTATTGGGCTAGTTTTTGGCTAGTTTTGAGTAGCAATTGGGCGGGTTTTGTTGTAAAAACTTGGCAACCCTGTCTGCACGCACGCTGGAAAAAAGTAACGTTAGAAGAAAAAGATGAGTGTAAACGATCATCGCCGGTGTTGTAAAAAAATAATTTATGGATACACAGAGTACTTACCAACACGATCATCATTTCTGAGAGAAATAGTAAAGGTGAATGCATATACGAACAAGTTCTCCATTTAAGATTAGAACAAATTCAACCCAAGCGCTCTTTGATGACGTGGATGATTACGTTACTGTTGATCATCTGTCCATCATCGTCTAAAGCCCGCCCTGACAATTTCATTGGTCCGAACAGTTTCTGTTCATCCAGGCTAATATTTTGCAATATGAGCATCCCTACTGCTGTGGACGTTGTTTAGCCTACCTCATTAATGTGTTTACTGTGTTAATGGGAGTATCCTAGGATTCGGTATTAGGATTCGGCAGAATCTTAACCAGTGGATTCGGTATTCGGCCGAACCCCAAAAATCTGGATTCGGTGCATCAATAGTAAATACAGTGCAGTGTTAATTTTGACCGCATATTTTGATTTAGTTTTAGTCATAGTCTTTTGACTAAAATGCCATTTAGTTTTAGTCATATTTTAGTCACCTGAATTGTTTTTATTTTTTGTCTAGTTTTAGTCGACTAAATATCATAAGATTTTAATAAAATCTAATGAGTTTAGTTCAATTGTAATACCTTAAGTACTTAAGCATTACATAACCGATTATCACTTGAAGTGACATTTTGACATCATTTTGTTTTTGACATTAAAAATACACGAAATAGCTCAATTCACTTTTTTGTTTGTTTTTTAAAAACATCTATATAGTTTTTATAACTCTGTATTTCTGTTTTAGTTAGTAGGCCATATCAGGTTAAGCTAAAGATTCAAATAAGTTTGTTTATTTATTTTTTAATTTCAGTTCACAGTTTCAAGTTATGAAGATTTTTTTTAATGATTTTAGCGAACTATTATAACCCTGATACTTTATTGATTATGTGTCAAATACTGGTCTTTCCTCCTGACTATGAATTAAATGGGAACTAAATTAAATACAGTTTATTGTGTAAGCAAAAACGAATATATAATGCGTGAATTTTAATTATAAACAAACTCGAAACACACATTGACTCTTATTTTGAAATGTCTGCCCCTTACTATTGCAGTTGCAGAATGCTTCAAGTTCAGATGAGGGAGCTAAAATATGCATTGTTACAACCGTCTAAAACACATTACTACATAAACATGGTAAAGTAAACATTGTCATTACTCATTAGCATTAGTTCATAAACAATTGTCTGGCATAAATCTGCGCTATTCATTGATTGTGAGCCGCTCTGGAGCGCTGGATTGGGGATGCGTGAACCTGTAGAAGCGCAACAGTGCCGTGTTTTCCAGCGGTTAGATCAAAACGTTCAGATCAAATGTGCGCATCTGTTACACAGGACATCAGTTCTGACTGGATCTCTTCCCTAATCGTCCCTCCCTAACATTTTCGTCTCGTTTTTATTTGTTGACGAAAATGACAGTTGATTTTTGTCATAGTTTTTTGTCATCCAACACTAGTTTTTATTAAGTTATCGTCTCGTTTTTGTCAGTGAAAAAAGGTTGTTGACGAAAATTATGACGAAAATTATTCGTCAACGAAATTAACACTGATACAGTGCAGCGCTTCCGAGTTACGTCAGAGCTACAATAGTACGCCGGCTTACCATTGGCCGAAGCTGTTCACGTGAGCAGCACGACACGCGTGTGATGCTGACGCAGGAGCTGACCAATGTAAACTCCATAGGAGACTGACACAGACGAGGATAAATTGTTGAATAAAGTCATTATTTTTGGGGGGTTTTGTGCACAAAAGGTATTCATGTCACCTCATAAAATTAAAGTTGATCCACTGGAGTCACATGGACTATTTTAACGATGGTTTAACATGGTTCAGAAACCTCTCAGATCAGTAAGATAAGGTCTTACACTCTAAATAATGCTGGGTTGTTTTTTAACCCAAAATGCTGGGTTGAGACAAATTTTTTTTGGTTTATTTGATCACATTTTAAATACCATTGGGTAGTTTCACATTTCCAGTTGTTGGGTTAAACCTGCTGGGTCGCAACGCTTGGTTGATTCTACCCAGCGCTTGGTTGTTTCACGAGCTTCGCACCTTGATGTTTAGATTCGCTCCCAAACTGTAATTTTGAAAGGACAAAGCAAGGGGCAAAGCCACTGGTTGCAGATGTTTTAAGGTAAGTTCATATAATGTTTTCATTAATAATCATTTTAATTAGCATAATCGTTTTCTTTTCTTTTCGCGGCAACAATTATTAAGCTTACATGATATACGTTAACTTAGACGACAAAAGCTTTACCTCAGAATCCGATGCCATGTATTGACTCACAAAGTCATGTTAGTTTAGGTATGCGAGAAGATAGATTAATACAGTTTGTGATTATTTATTACACGTGCACACACACACACACACACACACACACACACACACATACATACGCATGTGACACTCGCTCGCTGTCTTTGTAGTCTTTGTAGTTTCCATATACTTGTAGTATATGGAAACACGAACACATAAACCGTCACTTCATGAGAATTTACCGTTTCATTTGAGAAAACTTTCATATCATGTACACAGACACTCAAAGTCACGGCAACCCGTCAAAATAAAAGTTTGATTTAACGTGAAGAAATTGACAGAATTTAGTAGGCTTGTAGTTGTCATTGTTGCCAATTTTAACACATTTGTGTGTTGTTCCAGTTGACAAGCATTACAAATTATTTTGACAGTCTAAACATGTATTCTTCATTATTTGTTCTTTCATGGTTGCATAGTTTTACAGTAGGCTATGCACAGGAGAAATTATAAGAATAACCCAGAATAGCAAATCCATAGGCTAATGGTAAAAATTGACTACATCTTGGGTTTTCTCAACAGCCCAGCCTGCTGGGTTAAAATGTGTTCTGTCCAATATTTACCCAGCACTGGGGTGCCAATTGGGTTGTTTTTAACCCAGCCATTTTTTAAAGTGTATGGGTTTGGAATGACATGAGGGTGACAATTACAGTATTTTCATTTTTGGGTGAACTAACTCTTTGAAGGTTCTCCATGGAACCATATATGCTAATAAAGAACCCTTTATTTTTTTAAGTGAGCAGAACAGCAGGTAAAAAAAGCAAAGTTTAAAGTAAAATAAGTTTTGCTAATAATATTTGCTAGTTAACAAGTCTGGTGAGAATGTGTGTGGTGTGAAAAGCTGTTATTGTTCAGCACATCAGACTTTCCCTCAGAACAATGACGGATTTACAGTGAATTCTGGGGAACAGATACACATGAGGAACACGCCCTTTTGTTTTGCTTCACACCCTTTACACCACTGTGCGACTCCCTTTAGTACAATCTGTGTTTGCGTTGCATTTGTGAGCGTGTACAATGTCACTGTCAGTAGAAGAAGCCCTCTGAAACACCTCAAACCAAATGCTCCTGCAGCCTCAGCGGCGGGAGTGCACCAGCTGATAGAATTATGATGTCACAATCAGATAATGCGGACATCATAGTGCGATTTTGTCATATCTTACACTCAGATTGGAGTTAGGAGGGGCTCTTCATGACTAACTGAGTGTCCAGTGATGTGATCGTTCTGTCACTACTCTGGGGATTTTTACACTGAAAACATATTCACAATATTTGCATGCTATTAATATACTCCTGGAGAGAGTTACAAAACAGAATATAAATCAGTCATATTAAAACTTGCAAAATATCTCTTATCTTAGAAATACTTCTGTTATGTAACGAGCTCCAAAAGTACATTTCTTCTGGCGTAATTGACAGAATAACAAAGAGCCAATAAGAATACTGTAAATGTAGTATATGTTTGTAGGAATGGTCATATATGCTGGTTGAGTTGTAATTTTTTTAATTGTTTTGTTCTCACAGATGATATGTAAATAAATAAATAAATTCATTAAAAACTAAATACACAGACAATAAGAACATAGTCAAAATAAAACTTTTTGATAAACATTACTGGTCCTACTTTTTCCAATTCATCATTATTCCACCACAAAAAAGTCAGCAACACTTTACTTAAAGCCTTTATGCATTATACAAGTATTTAATGCATTGATTATGCCTTGTAATGCATTGTATGTCCTCATTAATAATTGTACTACAGTTATAATACATTATAACACACTTTTAGAAAATATTAAAACACAAAAAACAACCAATTTCAGATGTAACAAGGACTCTTGAAAATTATAATACATTTCAACTTTTGGTTATAATTACTTATGAAAAGATATACACTACCAGTCAAAAGTTTGGAAACATTAAGGTTTTTTAATGTTTTTGAAAGTATAGTGAATGAAAAATAAATCCATTGTTTTTGCCTATACATGCAATTTCATGTCATTTTATTTTTTAAAGTCCTGGTGTCAACTACAGAGGACAGCAATTGCTTTGCTGCATATCACATTTATGATTATCATCAATGTTGTAAAACATTTTTTTTAGGATTCTTTGATGAGTAGAAAGTTCAAAAGAACTGTATTTATCTGAAATAGAAAGCGTTTGTAACATTGTTCTACCGTTCAAAAGTTTTGGGTTGGTAAGAATTTATTTGTAAAAAATTTGGGGGGGAAAGAACTTAAAGAAATGAATACATTTATTCAGCAAGGATGAAGATCAACTGATCAAGTGACAGTATAGACATTTATAATGTTGCAAAAGGTTTATATTTCAGCTAAATGCTGTTCTTTTGAACTTTCTATTCATTAAATGATCCTGAATTTTTTTTTTACACAACTGTTTTCAACATTGATAAGGATCATGTGACACTGAAGACTGGAGGAATGATGCTGAATCACAGAAATTGAATCAGAAATAAATAGCATTTTAAAATATATTAAAATTCAAGTTATTTTATATTGTAAAAAATATTTCATAATAATACTGTTTTTGCTGTATTTTTGATCAAATAAATGCAGCCTTGGTGAGATTAAGAGACTACTTTCAAAAACATTAAAAAACCTTAATGTTTCTTTAAAGGCTTTAAGTAAAGTGTTACCAAAAAAGGCTTCATAATCTTTAATCAAAATATAATTACTTGAAACAACTTTTTCAGAATTTGCAAGCACTACTATTTTTTTTAACAACCATATAGAGAAAACTTTCCCAATAGGTGAAATTAAGTCCCGGGCCTAAGTTTGTGTGTGTGTGTGTGTGTGTGTGTGTTGAATATCCTGCTCTACTTAGAAACATCACATTACGGAAGTAAAATGGGTTGTGAATGGAATTGTGTTTTATAAAGATACAATGATTTCGAACAGATCTCACTATGGGAGGGGCTTTACAGCGCAACGCAACAGAGGCAAAGACCAAGGCCGGTTAAATGTCTATTAAAGGGGGGAAGAAAACATTAAATCAATGTGAAATGTGCACATTACAAATGTGCAATGTGAAAATTCACGTTAAAACAGTTCTCACGTCCTCAAGGATCCCATCCGTTCAAAAAATGTTACTTTTAGCAGTACAATCTCCAGCTCTCTAATCTCGACACTTCAGGGCTTTTCGATTGCTCAAGTTGAAAAGGCTAAGGAGTTGTCATGCTGCTACCGCAGGCCTGGTGTTAATATCAGTAGCTATCTGCTGTCCGGCCCTCCCTGTCCACTGGTCCAGCCCTGTTCTTAGCTCATAACACTTCACTACAGGCTTCTGATTGATGGCTGGGAAATAGTGGTAATGTAGCGGGGCAGGAATGCCATTACTGCAAGATTCACACACCCCTACGAGATTCCAGCGCGCCGGTGAGACGGAGCGTCAGAGCCGGAGCGAGAAAACGCCTGGAATTTACATTAATTCGTGTTTAAAAGCAGAGGGAGGAGAGGCAGATGCACTGGCTATTTGAGAGCCATCTTCACTCTTTCTAAACACCTTCACAAGCTGGAAACCTGCTCTTTCTTAATTTTTTTATTCGGTCTCATTCGGTGTGAAATCCAGTCACAGGGTCCACGAGTAATGGATCCAGCAGGTTTGGAGAGGTGAAGGGACGTTAACATCCAGAGTATGAGGCGACAATACTACACACGTCTCATTAAAATCAACGAATCTGTCCACACTGCAAGCCTTTTTGAGTAGCTTTACCATGTAGTGAGGGGGAGTGTACCAAACATTTGTATATGATTATTTTCAAAAAAGTTCCCATAATATGAATTGCACTAGTACCCAATAATGGTTGTGGAACTGTTGACCTGGGTTTGATTTTGGGATATTATCTCTTCTCTGTCAATTGCATTCTTAAGACCTACCCAACAAATAGCTTGAACACATGCCATAACACTATTTAGCTACACATAATATGAAAAGTGTTTTCTTGTACTTTTACGAGGATAGTGCAAAATAGAATTAATGTCATTGCTTTTAATCCTATTACAATTGTGAAAATTAAAATATAAAAATACAAAAAAAAATATAAAAATACAAAAATACAAAAATACACAAAAATTGAATAATAGGATTTATTTGAACAGACACACAGACATTGATCATTGATGTGAATTGCATTTAATTTCAGTATTTGCTGTCACAATTTACACAAGATTAACCCTTCAGACCCTGCGACCATTGGAATGGACATCATGTGTTTTTTGGTTTAAACCAATACAATTTTACGTTTTTATAATATGAGTAAATCCTGGTCACTGAGTGGTCTCTGATCAACCAATCACAATGAAGCCATGACCCCTAACTTAATCTGATTGAGCTTCAGGCATTACAAAAGACAGGCATGGCAAACCAACTAGAGAGGAGGAGGAGGAAGCCTCCTTTTAAAAAAATTATAATAATTATACGCAGATTTATGTTCATGACTTTGCACCTATTATAAACTTAACAGTATCAAGTGATAACATCCAAAGTTATTTTGAAGAGTTGCATTGTAGTGGACATAACGTTTTTTTGTTTTGTTTTTTAGATTAATTTCTACATTGAAGAACAGCAAATATCAAGTAAGTAAAACCTTTTTTTTTACTCCATGGAAAAAATAAACTTGATTAATAATACCCTCTTTATAATTCTCATTGTTATATATATATATATATATATATGCATTCTGGGAGACTGAGAAAAAAAATGTATTTTTGTCTCGTGGATGAAAGACAACAACTCCCAGAATGCACTTGCTTCGCTGCCCTACGAGGCCACTCCCAAAGCCACGGCTATTGGTTACATCTCTTGCCCGTGGCACCGCCCCAACCGTCGTTTTGATATTCATAGTAATAAAATAATTTCGTTCAGTTAGAGAACAGACACTACAATTAAAAACTGAACGTGTCCTTTCAATAACGTGTGAGTGAACCCAACTAAAGTCACGGCACAGGAGTCAGATTTCATTCATCACGAGAGTGAAGAGCTGAGCAGAGCTGAGGTAAGCGTGGCTGTCATTCACGGCGCGTGTCCAGTCTGGCGTGTTTTCAGATCATGCCTATGGAAGCTTAACTTTTATAGGAATTCATTGAAAAGTTGAAACACTCACTTTGCTCCGCACTGCTCCGTTATGAATGCCCGATCCGAGCGGCCGTGCGCATTTACATTCTGTGAGTGAGATCCCTCCCCTGTGGGCGGGTTGAAAACATGCAGAACTAGCTCCTGTAGTCTCGAGCCTCTGGCCAAAAATCCTCAGATGAGGCAAAATGACGATATTTGCGTCATCTGAGGATTTTTTCCAGGAATAAAATGCATAATTCTCTCGTCTCAGGGGGACATGAGGGGGGAAAGTACCATAATTTGAATATACTACCGGGTTTCTACTGATACAAAGCCTAATGCTAAATCAATGAAGTAACCCTTTAATGAGACCATACAATGCATTATAAGGTGCATTACAAAGCATACTCAATGCATTAAATACTTTTATTATACATAAAGGCTTTAAGTAAAGTGTTGCTGACTTTTTCGTGGTGGAATAATGATGAATTGGAAAAAGTAGGACTAGTAATGTTTATCAAAAAGTTTGATTTCATATTGATTTTAAAACATCAACTATGTTCTTATTGTCTGTGTACTTAGTTTTTAATGAATTTATTTATTCATTCATATCATCTGTGAGAACAAAAACAATTAAAACATGACAAATTAACCAGCATATATGACCATTCCTACAAACATATACTACATTTACAGTATTCTTATTGGCTGTAAATCAAATTACAGAGGTGTTGATGTCTGGCTTGTTCCTGCACAAACGAACCACTGGCATCATTTCTTGTTTCTCTCTGTCTATCGATCAAACCCAGCTCACCTCTCGCTCTCCTGTTGCCCTCAGAGATCCATTTAGAAGAACAGGGTAAACACTCACTATTCATAAATAAGCTTTTAAGGCCTCTCATAAAGCTGATGAAACTTCACGGGCCAATGGGCAACATTAGAGACCACACAGTCGTCACCTGTGGGGACTCATCACAGCCTGGGACCATTATGGATGATGTATACTGTTTACTCAGCTACTAAATAAGCCCCGTTCCTTCATGTATTAACTGAAATGCAGTTGAATGCTATTTAAAGAGAAAGAAAATCTCTCAGAATGGAATTAAAAGCAATCGAATCTGAAGCTGCGAACCTATCGCATTTTACCGTAGCCAAGCTTTTGCTGCTGTCCCACGACAGGAATGGAATTTGGTTGTAACTGAGCTTTGTTTGTATGCATGCCCGTACGGTATCTTCAGTGTCTCTTAAAAGCCCCCATCAAACTTCCAGAACAGTGATTCATCAGCTAGAATCCAGCGACTCATTTTGCGGCTCACCTAAATCTCACATAGACCATTACTGTCAACGAGGTGAGATGTTTTGGCATTTGTTATTAGTTATGAGTGCTGAGTTTATTCCTAATGGCGAGTAACTGCGATGAATCAGTTTGAGAGCAGCTCCATTGGGAGAAACTTTAACGACGACGATGGGTTTGGTGTTACTCGAGTGATCTCGACTGCTTCTGTGGTTTTCACACCACTGGCCTACATCAAAGTAGTTACAAAAAGGATTTTTTTCCCCCTCTAAAACTATCAACTGCTAAACTATCTTTGCATGGGGAAATTCACTAAGAAACGAACAGCATGCGATTATTATAATGCATTAATAATATAGAAAAGAGGCGCTTGACAACAGTAACTTCAATTAAAAGCTCATGTGCAGAGCAATTGCGATTGGTTTGTGAATAAGACACATTCTTATGCTCTTAAATAACGGACCACTAGCATAAGTGGTGCAACTCTTTATACATAAAGTATGGTTTAAGGGCCCTTTTAACGATATGCACATGGTCTTAAGCGCATGTTGCAGGTGCACTTAGGGCATGTCTGAATCCCTTTTTGCTAGTTTAACGTTGGGGAAAATGGTCGGCGTGCTTTGCGTATGGTCTAAAGGGGTTGTCACTATTCTCTTAATGAGTCATGGGTGTGTTTTGGGTGTAACATGCAATAAACCAATCAGAGTTTCATCTCCCATTCCCTTTAAAAGCCAGTTGCACTTGCACCATGACGGAGCTGCTATTTACATGGCGGAATATAGACACCCTCAACCTGACGAGTCAGTTTAAATACATGTGTGTATTGTCACGATTGGTTAAAGGTCACGTTTTTCCAGTTTTCTTGAAGCTTTGATTGTGTTTACAGTGTGCAATATAACATGTGTTCATGTTTCGCGTGTAATAAAACACAGTATTTTTCATACAATTTACTTATCTGTATACCACTGTTTTCACTGTCCTAAAAACGGCTTGAGGATTTCCCTGTTCTATATGAAGTCCCTCCTTCAGAAATACGTAACGAGTTCTGATTGTGCCAGCGGTTCCCGTGTTGTGATTGGACAGCAGCTTAGCGCACGTTGCCTGGAAAGGTCACGCCTCTTACCATAACGGGGAGATGCATGCGCTCAAAGTACAGCGTCCCTGAAGGCCAAACAAAGGTGATTTGACTCCAGGATGAAAATAACAGCGGCGTCTTGACCGGTCTCGACGACATGGCGACAAACACACTCTATGAACGCAACACTTCCTCTTCTCCACGAGGGAGAGCAACAAGACCACGCCCCCTTTTTTTCACGTATTCTTGTGGGCGGAGGTTAGTCGACAAACTGTTCTACTGACGTCATTAAAGCAGGGAGTACAGGGATGTAGTCCAAACCGGCCGTTCGCTGTAGGCTTTGAACGGGAACTTTGTTTAAATAAAATATCTCGCTTGGCATTAAACTCATTTTACAGGTATTATTGGTAACACTTTATTTTGATGGTCCCTTTTGAACATTATGTTGACTATAAGTAAATTTGCAACTACAAGTCAACTAACTCTCATTAAATTATCAGTAGACTGTCTGCTTAATGTCTGCTAACTCTTTATTGTGATGGTCCTCCAACAGACATTCTACTGACTATAAGTAACTTTGCAAGTACATGTCAACTTATTCTAACCCTAACCCTACCAGTCTACTAATACTCTACTAACACTCTAATGAGAATTAGTAGACATGTAGGTGCAATGTTATTTATAGTCAACAGAATGTGTTAAAGGGACCATCAAAATAAAGTGAAACCGTATTATTTATGCTCTAACAGCAACAATACACACTAACTGAAGTTTGAAAAATGGGATCACGAAGAACAGGAGCTTTAAATAAGTAGCCAATTTCATTCATCATTACTGCAAATAGGTAACTCTGATACATGCAATGACTATCCATTATGACATGTAGGCATTTTTATCTTTATGTACACACCAATAATCTTTTACATTGTAATAATTTTTTTTTAATGGGTTACTTCAGCAATTAGCATTAAACTTTGTATCAGTAGAAACCCGGTAGTCTATTAAAATTATCGTACTTTCCCCCCTCATGTCCCCCTAAGATGAGAGAATTATGCATTTTATTTCTGGAAAAAATCCTCCGATGACGCAAATATCATCATTTTGCGTCATTTGAGACTTTTTTGGGCCAGAGGCTAGAGACTACAGCCAGTAGAAGGAGCTAGTTCTGCATGTTATCTCACTCACAGAATGTAAATGCGCACGGCTCGTGCATTCATAACGGCGCGGTGCGGAGCAAAGTGAGTGCTTCAACTTTTCAATGAATTCCTATGAAAGTTAAGCTTCCATAGGCATGATCTGATAACACGCCAGACTTGACACGTGTCGTGAATGACAGCCACGCTTACCTCAGCTCTGCTCAGCTCTTCACTCTCGTGATGAATGAAATCTGACTCCTGCTGCGTCTGTGACGGGACTTTCGTTCGGCTCACTCACACGTTATTGAAAGGACACGGTCAGTTTTTAATTGTAGTGTCTGTTTTCTAACTGAACTAAATTATTTTATTACTATAAATATCAAAACGACGGTGGGGGCGGTGTCATGGTGGACAAGTGATAACCAGTAGCCGTGGCTTTGGGAGTGGCCTCGTAGGGCAGCGAAGCAAGTGCATGCTCTGAGTTGTTGTCTTTCATCCACATGAGACAAACATTTTCTGTCTTTTCTCAGTCTAGGCAACAAATTCAAAAATAATTTCACATTTCTACTACATAAATGACCCAGTTAAAATACACATTCATCTTCCCAGTGCTGAAGTGCCCCTTTAATATTTGGCATGTTTGTGTGCCGCTGTGTGTCCCTGTGTGTGTAATAAGCAGAGTGTATGCGTGTTGTGCACTGCCTATAAGCGCATATTACTAACACCCCCTTTAAAAAGCACAAAAAATACTGCGCTATTGACTTTAGAGCAGATTTTTGTTGGTCAATGGCGCAGTCGTTTTCAATTGCCTCAAAATAGCAACACGCCAACAATGCGCCTGAACACACCTTGTTTTCAGACCAGCACACCCATGGGTGCAAATGCATTTGCTATTTAGATAACATGCTGCAGGACGTGAAAATGATAACTACGTCAAGCTGAAATTAAAAATAATTAAAAGGTAGGGTAGGTAATGTTTTTCATAAACACTTTTTGTCTTACTGGTTGACACTCTCTTCACATCCTGATAGCAATCAAGGGCGTGGAAGTGGTCTAAATATATATACATGAGACATACTGAATATCTTCTGTGGAAGTCTCAGGACCAAAAAATATTTATCCAATCATTGAATTCGGTCCGAATGCAATGATATGATGTCCTACCTTCCTGTCAACCTATGTACAGGTACAATAGTGAGCCATTTTTAACTAGCATGTTCTAAATACCTAATAAATGTATTTATTCACACTTATTTCATTCCTGATTCCTGAAGTGAACAGGTTCACATGTTTCCACTTTACATTAAGGTTCACTTTCACAGGTTATAAATGTTTGTAATTCATTAACCCTTTAAGACCTAAGGGTATTTTTACAATTAATTTTCCGCCTGGTGTTATTTACTAAAAAAGCTTGAAAAACATCAACCCTGTTGTGCACAGACAATTGACACACCTCTTTTTTTTCAAGACAAGTTGCACTGTCAGTATATTTGTGTTGCATTGATGTCACCTGAATGTAAAATAAGTTATGGGACCATAAAGACAAATGAAAACATAAAACGGAAATTGAATCACTCAAATATTTATTGAAAACACACACAAATAAATAAAAGCTAAGCATATTTCCTCTGGAAAACAGTTTGTTCAAGTCTTTGGAGTCCTGGAACTCAGGAATAAACATGATAACTTATACAGAACCAAAACTATTTACATTTTTCCAAAAAAAGTCCAGTCGCTTTTGGCCTCTTTGGATTTTGGATATTTACTGGTGCCAAGCCTCAAAACAGTTCCTATCAGAAACTTCTCCTCAAACTTTTTCCTCAAACTTTCTCCACAAAACTACTAAAAACTGCAGCGCCTCTCTCTCTCTCTCTCTCCTCACTACTAGCCGTGCGTCTCTCTCTATCCACAATAACAGAGCTGTGGTTCATGCGTAATGACGCACACCAACGAGGATGACGGATCAGCCTGTCATTGGTCAAACCCTCTTCCAAAATGGCAGCTAGCATCGCGCTAGCGGCAAAAATGACGGAAAATGTATAAATTATGGACCTCAAGTGGATATATCTTGGATGTAAGCGTTTTGATTTATTGCTGAACAACTCCAAAAAGATGCACATGTTCCAGGCTGGATAGAAAACCTTCTGTAAAGGCTACAAAGACACCAAAGACATCCCCGTGATGGCTAGCTCGTCAGCTTTCTGCTGGAAAAAACGGTAAGAAAATCGATAAAAGTTTCATGAAATAATATAGATATTTATCGGAGGTGCCGTGTGACGTCGTGGGCGATGCCGTCGGGCTCTGAGGGTTAATAAATGGTTTGCAAGTGTCCAGCCTACATTAAGGTTCACAATTAACTAATATTGGAATTAAAATATTCATTATTGATATCTCATCAGGTAATCGTTGTGCTCGTGGTTTTTTTTTTTTTTTTTCAAAATAAAGTTTGATAATTTAATCTTGATAAACAAGAAATCAGTTTTATACACTGCCGTGGATAGGCATCATGAGTTTTGTGTGGGATATCATGGGTAAGACAGTAACCTCTGGTAAGGAACATTTTAAGAAAAGTGGCAGTCATGAGATATTAATGAGAAAGTCTATTTTTGCTGCAACATGAAATAAATCAGGAATCTTGTATTGAGTTAAATAAGTGTGAATAAATATATTTATTAAGCATTTATAATGTGAGTTAAAAATGGCTCACTATTTGGCAGGCATTGCGTTAAAGTCACTCTTTTTATTCATGCAGTTATAACTGCTTATCAATGATTTATAATGCATTTATAAATGAGTTATTAGTCATTAACAACCTTAATGTAAAGTGTTACCCATGTGTTTTATAGGAGGCGTGACTTTAGACAGCGCTCTGAAGGGAGGGTGGGATCCATTGCTTTTGAAGCAAGCTTGCTATTGCTAGCCTACCCTACCAGCAACACAACTGTTAAGAAATGTTTCTTGAGCAGCAGAATGATTTCTGAAGGATCATGTGACACTGAAGACCGGAGTAATGATGCTTTGCCTTCCCAGGAATAAATCACATTTTCAAATATATTTAAACAAAACACGGTTATTTTAAATAGCAATAGTATTTCACAATATTTGCCTATTGTTTTTACTGTATTTTTGATTAAATAAATGCAGCCATGGGTGCATGAGATTTTTGCTACACTCTAAAAAATGCTGGGTTAAAAATAACCCAAGTTGGGTTGAAAATGGACTAACCCAGCTATTGGGTAGTTTTAACCCAGCATTTGGGTTGTTTTAACCCAGCGTTTGGGTTAAATGTTTGCTTAAAACAACACAATTGCTGGGTTAATATAACCCAATCGCTGAGTTAAAACAACCCAATTGCTGGGTTAGTCCATTTTCAACCCAACTTGGGTTATTTTTAACCCAACATTTTTTAGAGTGTATACGCTAAAGTGCATTTAACAGTGTTATTTCAGGCTGTATACTGAAGTGGATCTGTTCACAACGAAACTAATAACTACGGTTGAAAAATTCCCAGAATATTAATTGCACTAGTACCCATTAATTGTCTGGGAATTGTTGACCTGGGCTCGAGTTTGGGGATATTTCTCCATGGAAATGGTTCTGTCATAGCATGCACAGCTGAAATCGTAGAGTGTTTGTCCTCTCCCCTCCCTGCTCAATCTGACTCTGATTAACGCCGCAGCCCATGGCGGGGTGGGAACTGACCTTCGCAGTGATGTCATCATGAACGGAGCGCTCCAGGTTGACCATCACGTACGAGGCGGAGTGCTGAGTCATGCGTTGCATGCCCGGAGTGGTGAGTTTTCCGTCAGGAATAGCGCGGAGCACGGGTGTTTGTCTCCCAGCGCTGGCTGAGGTCATGACGGGATTGAGTGGAACGTGTGCTGTATCTTTGGCTGGGCGAGAGGCGTAGAGCGTCCACCCTCATTCTGATCCACTCGCTGCTGGGCCTCCATTTCGCCATGTGTTTGGGCTAACACACATACACACACACACACACACACCTCTCCCCTGGAGAAATCTATTTCACCATATATCCTTAGGACTGGCTGGGTTAAGCGATCACCATACACACACACACACACTGCTGCTCCTTGACAGAGTCTCACTTTTCATGCACTGGGACCTGTCTCTTACAATACCACCCAGGAGTGCAGCCTACCCGTTTCATAATGCGTGTTACAATGTGTGTGTGTGTGTGTGTGTAAGTGGGCAGGTGGGTGTGTATTTGCACAACTCATCTGTTTCTATAGGTGATTTGTTTTAAAACGAACGTATGCTTTTGGGACGCAGAGTTGCATTCCATGTATGTACACATAGCGAACACAGCTGCTCCCGCTCACCTCGTATCACTGCAAATATCTGGCTCTCCCTTCACATTCTATTAGGGCTCAGTCTAGAGCCTCACACAAATATCTGCCCCGGGTCTATTCTTCGTACGTCTATATTTCCAGCAGGCATCTCCGAGCTCACATCTGCCAGTTTGCCTCTTTTCGGCATGTGTCGAACGCCTGACAAATGGTTTGCGGCCATCTGAATCCGAATCGAGCTGTCATTGGACTCCCAGACCAGACGAATGAGACATATCAGAGCACAGTGGACACGCTTGCAACTCTTCGCTGTTTATTTAGGCCATTCATACCTGTCAAAGACTAATGTACCCGATTCTTTAGGGGTCTTTGAATCTGTGCCAGCCTTGCGGCGTCTGAATGCAATGGAAACCGTGAATGCAGACTGGGTTAGTGTAAAACAAGAAAGCAAAAAGAAACCCTAGACCTTTCAACATGGGTATTCCACAAAATTAACAGTTGATAAGGTAAATTAGTGTTGTTACAATACTGGGATCCAACTTCGATATGATACCGTGAAAAATATCGATAATCGATATCATTTTCGATACCACAGGGAAAACTGCCATATATACCTCCATACAGATCATTTGTTATAATATAATTTTTTTTAATAATTTGGGTAATTTGGTTGCAATGGATTACACACAGAACAGATAAATACAAAAAAATTAAGAGACAAATTAAATAAAAACATCTGATAGTCTGACAGTAGTATTCAGGTACACTCTAAAAAAAAAGTCTCGTAATCATTAGGGAACCTTTTTTAGTGCTATATAGCACCAATTTTGGTGCTTCAGTGGTTCTTCAGAGGTGCTATATAGCACCTTAGTCAAAGAACCGGTGAAGAACCTCTGAAGAACCGGTGAAGAACCTCTGAAGAACCGCTGAAGAACCACTGAAGCACCAAAAATGGTGCTATATAGCACTAAAAAAGGTTCCCCTATGATTACGAGCCAAGAACTAATTTTGGTGCCATATAGAACCTTTTTTTTTTTAGAGTGTAGGAAATACTACAGAAATTAATCAAATGTGAAAACTATCCAGTGTTATTTTACTGTAAAAATGTAAGTTACAAAAGTTTTTCAGTCAAGAGCGGTTGGTGATTTTCTTTTTGTGTATTGCTCTTTGATTAAAATGATAGACATCAGCAGATTTATTAGGCTACTGTCACTTTAAGAGCTTATGCTCGGATCCAATATAGTGTTTCTCTCAACTATTTACGTTCCAAAACTGACTGTATTTATCTGAATACTCTACAAGATGGGCATTTTTTGTATGTAATTGACCATTTAAGTAGCCTGACTTGGTCATACTCAGATTCTAGTCAGATTGGGCTGTGATTATGGAGTGTGTTTCAACGGAACCAGGAAAGAAAATGCCTCTGCACTCAATTGGATAGAGCTACAACCAATCAGAGCAACGGAGCGACGCATAGTTGTCAACAGAACTCAACTGCACGCACACTGGAAGAAGAAGAATAAGAAGATGGGTGTAAACAATCTTTGCCGGTGTTGTAAAAAATTATTTAAGGATACACAGAGTACTTACCAACACGATCATCATTTTTGAAAGAAATAGTAAAGGTGAATGCATATACAAACCAGTTCTCCGTTTAGTAAACAAATTCAACCCAAGCGCTCTTTGGTGACGTGGATGATGACGTTACTGTAGATCATCTGTCCATCATCGTATAAAGCCCGCCCTGACTATTCGATTGGTCCGAACAGCTCGGTTTCCAGCATATTTGCTCCACAACGGATCAAGCCCAGACCGAACTTCCCGACCGCAAATGTTGTGGGCGGGGCTAAGTTTGGCTGGCATCCAGGCTACCGTTTAAGCGCAATAAGCCACGAAAAAGAAGTCAATTTGGTAGACACAAGCTGTTTGAGATGCGGCATTATGTGAACGCGAAACCTGCAGAAATGACTAAAATGATGCGCAATCCAAGCACTATTAAACCGGAGCGAATAAGACGAGTGAGTGACAGGAGGCGGGTGTGTGTGTCAATTCGCTGTCCGAGAGATGAAAGAGTGAGAACGCGCTGCTGGTATCGGTGTATCGATATTGCAGAAAAGTATTAAGTATTGGAACGGTTTCAGATATTTCGCCAGTAGCTATGTTTCCATCAACCTGTTTTTATTCGCATTTTGAAGTATCGCACCAGAAGTGATGGAAATGCCAAATTTAGAAAAAAATCCCTTTATTCGCAAAAAAGCTTTTATGCTCGCTTGAGGTGTTTTTTGACTTATATAATGATAATGTGAATAATGTGAGA
>JARQWZ010003616.1:92500-150705 GCA_033150135.1 Gobio occitaniae
TTAGTGAGCAGTGAATTAAACACTACCTGCTCCCAATGCCACACTGTACACACACACACACACACACACACGTCTGGTTCGCTGTCTTTGTGGGGACTCTCCATAGACATAATGGTTTTTTATACTGTACAAATTGTATATTCTATCCCCTTACACTAAACCTACCCATCACACAAAACTTTCTGCAGTTTTACATTTTCAAAAGAACTTGTTTCCTCATGGGGACGTCAGTTTAGGTCACGGTGGGCATAAAATGGCATAAAAATGGGATCGATTTTTAAATCACAATTACTACAGACTAACTCAAACCATAAGCGTCGTACCTATCAAATAAACTGCTTGCATTTTAGGAATAGAAAATGCATTTACTTTATGAACTATAATTACCTTTTATAGTTAATTATAGTTGGATTGGTCTCACCAAAGAAGGGTTTTGTTAGATTTAGTTTTGCCCTTAAGTATAGTCAAGTAAACCAATACACATAAATACACAGCAGCTGCAAGCCTCCAATCTTCATTCTATCACCTTTGTACTATTTTCTTTCAGTGCTTTAGGGAAAGAAAATGTAATGCAGACATCACTTTGATACTATCAAATTCTAGCCCCTCAACAGTTCCACTTAATCATAGTACTAGTCTCATAGGCAAAAGTCTATTTTTCACTCTTGATTCTTCACTCTATTCTTTGAGCACCTTAAGGTGGATGGAAAGAGAACGAATGTGACTGGCACTTGCTCCGCACCGCCCTCTGTTGGTCAAGATAATTACTAACATTTCCTTTTCTGTTCACAGTCTTTACCATGAGACATCCTTGCCATGAGCATTGTCAAAGTGTATTTGTTTTTCTATTTGCACTAACTACACCTAGAAAAATCTTATTCGAAATCAACTTAAAATCTGGAACATCCAGTCCAATAATTTTATTTAGAGGAAAATTTAAGGTCAATTAGAGTTAAAAACTGCATCAATAACATGGGATTATGAAACAACGGCATATGCTATTAGATCACAGACATTTAGTGTCATCATGGTGGGCTGAATGATTTCGAGTAACCCGCTATAAGATCATTTCACATCTTAGAGGCGATTAACACTTACAGTAGAGGTAAAATATTGACACATAGATCAGGTGTTATCAAAGCTGAAGAACGTCCAAATCTATTGGCAAGCACAGCAGTTTTATCCCAGACAGTTTGGCCGCCCCCACTGGAGTAATTCAAAATGAAATTGCTGCTCAGACAATGATGTGTCCAGGAGGGTCTTTCCCCAGCTTCTCTCTAAAGACAATACCGTAACCCAAAGCAGACAAGAAGCACAAATGGAAGCAGCCTCGATGTTCGGAACTCCCCTCTCTCTTTTAAACCAATTCAAGAAAGTTTCAGCACTTTTATGAACACAGATTCCAGGAGTCAGAGGTCTAACAAAACTTGGAACATTATCGATCCCAAATTTCTTTTGCTCTCCGTTTACTTCGTCATCTTTTAACTTAATGGGGTTTACTTCGGCAATCTCGTGTTCCTCTGCAAGCGTTTGAACTGTTGGGTATATCTTGACCTGGCTGAGCTCTTCACACATACCTGTAACTGATTGAACCAAACACACCAGCCAAATGGGAAATCAATGTCCTGACAAACACGGCTCAGAGACTGCGGTCCCCCCCCCGCTGTTATCAAAATCCCGTCCCTCCCATTGACGCCGTAAAGCACACTTAATCACTCATCCGCGAAGACCACGAGGCACTTCTTATCCGAAAAAAATACTATCCATTTGCCATGTTCTTACATCAAATGAACTGAATCAACATGCAACCGCGCTGGCCTTGGGAAATACTATGCATCACACTCTCAGGAAGAATTCATTAAAACAGCAGCCTTTACTTGTTTTCTCTTTTTGAGTGCGTTTTCATCTTGACGTCTGAAATTGTGTGATGACTTATTTCCAACGCCCTATTCGCGTTACAAGAACCCGCCAACACGCGTCAAAGTTGCGTAAACACTTGAGAAAATATAGATATTAAAGTGATAACGTGTTTTTGTAATGCGTGTCAGGTCTAGCAGCCACTGACTCGCGCCTGATTCAAAGTCACCCACCGTCTGATAGAAGGAAGCCAGCAGCGCATCTACTTTGCAATCAAAGCACACAGTGACGTCCAAAGAAGCGTCCCAGCCCTGATGGGAGATAGCGGCCCTGGCTAACTATGTGGTCTTTGTTTTTTTTGCCCTGCGGTCATTTTTCTGCTCGGTTGATGAGCAAATCAGAGTTAATTGTTGCAAGAAAAGACGAGGTCATCAGCCAGGGTAATTTAAAGGAAAATGAGGTTCCGCTAGAGATGACCTCATCGCTGCGGTCAGAATCCCCTTTCCCGACTCCTCGGGCGGGGATGAGGATTCTTCTCTGGCCAAATCCTGCACATGTGGCTATATGGGAGGTAGACACTGAGATTAAAATAGGGGTCAATGACCAGGATAGACTGTTCAAAGTGCTTCATCAGTTCTATCCTGTTCAACCGACTGGCCAAGTTACATTCGTCGATAGCTCAAGGGGCTCGTAGATCATTCAGCGGCCGTCTGTGTATATCTAGCTGTGTCGTTCATCACATGACTAAGAAATCTACTGGATTTCTAATGTGACCTTTAAACTCTTGTTCCCATCTCGGTGGGGCTCCCCCGTTTCCCATGTGGTCCAGCGCTCTGCTGATTGCTGCCTGGATTAGAGCGATGCAGGGAAAGAGTTTTGTGTGCTGTTCGGTGCTCCGCTCTCAAGCCAATGTCCTTTAATCTCGCTTTAACTTTGATCCACCCCCTGATGAAAATTAAAGACCTTCCACCCACTCACAAATCTTCAGTTGGCTCACAAGTTTGCCAGGACACCGGTGCATGTCGCGAAGGAGCGACTCTTTGGTCACCACAGACAAAGGCTCAAACCACCTGTGCACAAGCCTCTCTTTGGTTCATCATTGAGAATGAACAGATGAACTTCCTTGACCCCGCTCTGAATTCAAACAACGCTGGGTTTTGAAAGTCAGGGCTGAGGTGGTGAAGATGGTGGGTGTTTAGTGGGGGGGATGCACACTGTTGCACAATTTCATCCACTTTTTTATAAGAATACGTTTCGACACACAAAAGTAAACTCTTCGATCTCTCAGAGTCCACAGCTAATCTCATCCTCACTCCCCCGGTGTAGAAACACACACATGCAAACACACTACTAACTCCTGGAACAAGCGGACAAACATGCTAAAGCAAACACAGACATCAAGCGAAGCAGACTGATCGTGTGAACGTCCATGCAAACACAAAGAAAACGGGGGTGATCCATAAACAGGGTGATCCACAAATCAAGCAGCACTCAGGTTTAACAAAAGTAAACAACTGCACAGCAAAGCAGTAATTAATGGCACCCTTCCCTTTTCTACAGTAAAGACATGTCAAACAGTGGGGACCTGGCAAGGTAGATTACCGAAGATTTGCAACACTTGAGGATTACCCAAGAATGCCTGACTTTGATCTCTCTGCACTTAGCCTTTGATTCAGAGTAATTATTTAAAGGAGTGAGGTTTTTTCCCCACCAACACGATGATGAATGGTTCTAATGATTTCTTAATTTTCAGGCAGTGAGACAACCTTATCTGTGTTTGTGTGTGTGCGTCTCAGCGTGTGATTTTTGAGTGCTTTGTCTGCCACATATCCCACTGAGGTAAAGATATCTATGGACATGACTGTATTATTTATGTCTTCATTTTTAAATTCAATTTCACAGAGCAGACATAATTCCTAAGGTTGATCTGCGTCCTCCCCGTCTCAAGTATTCTCACCTGCATCTTCTCTCTGCTGCACTTGAGGAGAGAGCACATAAGTTATGCTTAATTACAGAATGGATTCATGCACCGCTATGCAATTATCTTCTGGTTAAAAATAATTCTGCTTGCTGTGCCCGTGTCCTTCCTCCCTCTACTTTTAAAATGATAACTTTGTCCCTGCTTATTTTGGACAATTAAGAAAAAAATGTTTTGCTTGGCTGCAGAGTAAATAAAATTGTAAGCTCTGTCATCTGGTTGGGTTTGCCATCGATCCAATGTGCAATCTGTAAGCAATAATTCAAATATGATGGGCACAACATTCAGAATTGAGGAACTGACTCTCTTTCAATTCATGAATTGGAACTGAATTGACCACAACCCAAATGTAGTGGAATCAGAATGACAGAAGGGGAATTTACTGAACTGCAAGTAGCTATAAACGAAGTAGGATACAAATTTTAAAGAGAATTTGTAAGTGGCAGGGTCTTTTTTGAAGGAAAAGAACAGTCCAATTTGCGTGACGTTCACTTTTGTCCAACATGAAATAACAACCAGTGGACAAATGCAAGGTTATCGCTGGCTTCACCAACTCACAATTCGTCAAGGTTTTGTGGTTTCCCGCCTAGGATACTACACCTATCCTAGGAAACCATAAGACGCATAATTAATCTTGTTGATCCTTAAGGTGTGGAATATTGACGAACGACGAAAGCATCACATTGCCTCCGTCGGCTTCTTCCCATAGTGCATCCTGGTGCACGGTCCCAGGTAAGTGACGTACATACACACGGCCATCCCGTGATGTAAAAGAAGATATGATTCATCAGACCAGGCCACCTTATTCCATTGCTCCGTGGTCCAGTTCTGATGCTCACGTGCAACTGTTGGTGCTTTCGGCGGTGGACAGGGGTCAGCATGGGCACCCTGACTGGTCTGCGGCTATACGCAACAAACTGAGATGCTCTGTGTATTCTGACAGCTTTCTATCAGAACCAGCATTAACTTCTTGAGCAATTTGAGCTCCAGTAGCTCATCTGTTTGACAAGCCTTCGCTCCCCACTTATTTCTTATTTTTATTTTTTTATAATTATTTTTATTATTTTGTTAAGGTTGTCTGGGTGGAAGAGGTTGAGAGATGGGAGCGCAATAAATCGAAATCCCTCCGGCGCGAGGACGATCCGTGGATAGATCTGAGATAGCCCTGGGCCCGTATTCATAAAGATTCTAAGAGTCCTCTCAGAAAACTCCTAATTTAGCTTAAAATTTTTTACGTAGGAGTCTTAGCTTAAGAGCTATTCAGGGCCGATCTGAGAGCAACTCTGAGCAAGGAAAATACAAAAACTTCTTAGTGAAGAGGCGGGGCTGACCCCATTGCTACGTATGACACAGTCTTTTGAAGACTGTGATTGGTTGGTTGTCCAAAAAGGGGAAAAAATTAGCGCTTTTAAGTATAAGGTCTATTCTAAGCCTTCACTTTGAAATTAGAAGTGTCCTATTTTACCGTTTGCAAATTGTCCTATTTTACCGTTCTCTCACACACACACACACACACACACACACACACACACACACACACACACACACACACACACACACACACACACACACACACACACACACACACACACACACACACACACACACACACTATATATATGTATATAAATCCTTTTATTATTTACCATGCTGTTAATTTTCTATAAGGTATTTGATTGGCTTAGAACTATAAACATTGTTCCACTCTTTCCAATTACACTGATTGCTGGCATGTCTATTTAATTGGTGGTTTGAAAGTTGGGTTTAATGCAACAAACATGATTCCTGCACGATCTAATCTATAGCGTCTTATTAAGTCACTGTCATCCATTGTCTGCAACACATTTCTTCTCCCTCTTCGTCTTTCTGCCATTTTCTCTGCAGCTAAAGAAACTCTTAAGCCTCTTAAAAGTCCTCGTCCGTGCTCCTAACACATTTGACCTTAAGACCTCTTTTAAGGGTTAAGATGCTTTCTGAATTACTTTTTTCTTTACTAGGATTTTTTTAGTTAATTTTAAGAGTAAACGCCCACATTTCTAAGAATTTTGTCACTAGGAGCTACTCTTTGCATTAAGATTCTTTATGAAAACAGGCCCAGGTGGTTCAGTCCAGGAAGATTTGTCTGTAAGGGTAATGTTTAAATGCACAGTTACCTAACAAATATTTTTAACGTAAACCTGACTCTCCATTTTCTTCCACTCCAGAAATGGGTTATACTATATATATTTTTATTTTATTCACCTATGAATATTTTAATTTCATTTCTGTGTAAAGCACTTTGAATTGCCACTGTGTATGAAATGTGCTATACAAATAAACTTGCCTTGCCTTGCCTTGCCCACGTGCATTATTTGAGCCATGACCCTGTCGCCGGTTCACCACTGTTCCTTCCACTGATCAAATGCGTGTGTTTTCTCGAAATTTGATTTCGACTTTTTTCTGAAAATCTAATGAGTTTAATCTCGCATTATAATGACTTTAATCTCGAGTTGATTTTATTTTTTATTATTGTTTGGCCCTAATCCTCTTCCGTACATGTATTTGTCTGTAAGACCTATAAACCTTCACATTTCAAGGGTTTTTAAACTTTTAAAACAAGGCTTTATGTATTCAATTGTCATCCTTGACTAGTAAAACACAAAATAAGAATTTCTATGAATTTTAATTCACTTTAATCCTATTTCCTTAAATTCAAATGTTTACTACCTCAGTTCACATTCAAATCAAATTCTCAACAAATCTGAATAGAGCAGATTTCCCCTCTTCCCCACTTTTCCCCTGCTATGAAGTACTATATCCAAACCAAAAAAGGACTTTCAAATCTTCTTTGATCTAAATGATGAGGGCCAACATCCTGTTTGGAACAGAAACACTCAGAAATCCAATACAAAAATGAATGAATTCTCGTTGTCTGTCCCCCTCTTACTCTTTCTAGCATAGCCCGAGAACAGCACAGTAACATTGCATGCTACCAACAAAAAGATGTAACCCAAAGATGAAAGAATGCCTGCATGTTGGTTGAAAGAAGACCAGACAGAAGAATACAGTCTCCAAAACAATCCTCTCCTTAATGTAGCGCGGGTATAAGGGTTTCCCTACCTTTTTGTAACTCTATCAAAGCTTTCCTCAAGAGCCAAAAGCATAACTCAGAATGAACATAACTGAATCTTCAAAGACGGCCACTATCTGCCTCTGCCAGCTTGCTACGTCTCACGGGCGGTCAAAGTTTCTGATTAGCGGTTATCGGGTGCTGGCGTCTCTCGCGTCATTGTGGGCTGTTAGGTGAGCCCTTCTGACTGCTTAGGCATGGCCTAGTGGGGCTAGATTTGCACATGGCCTCTTGCCATCTTAAAGCATGATCTCAAACAGCCATGGCAGATAACAATGGTGGAACATCTAGCCATTCAGAAATTACAGCGGAAACTGCCGTGTCACGTTACAATCTTTGTGTGAGCCTAAACCTGATTTATCAAAGGCTCCAAAACATGCAATTTCTCTTGCACTGTTATCAGAACATTGCCATTTTCTTTAATCCATCACACATCAAGCAACGCTGTCATTTTTGATTTGCAAGAATAAAATAGTTTAATTGCAAAGTCCAATCTCAGCTCTGAAGAAATGAATTGCTTACTATCAACCCGAGGATACCAGCTAGGGCAGGAAAGGGACATGACATAACTATTCAAAAAGGGATATTTATATGGAGCAAACTCCATCCACAGGATTTACAGTGGTAAAACATAACCAGATATTCAATAACCTAGAAAAGAAGACCCAAATCACAATGAGGGTTTAGATAACTTTGCAACTCAACATATACAAGCTTTCGATCTGCTTCTAAACACTCTGACTTGTTTTCCGTTGTAGGTGCAAACAAAAATCATTGTTTTCTGTGGAAATTGACATTAGTTTGGTTTGATCCAATAAAAGATTAACTATTTTCCAATAGGGCTGGGCAAAAAAAAAAAATCGATTCATTGTTTTTTAAAATGTGGTTGATTCTAAATCGATTTTCAAAGGCCAAGAATCGATTTTTTCCCCCATATTTATTTCGTAAAATTTGAACATAAAAAAACGTAAATCTAATTACCAGTCTTCTCCACTAGATGTCACCCTCTTATTGGCCTTGCGCGATGTTACAAAGGAGCGAGAGGTGCGCCTGTCATTCCTTCATTAAGTGCTTAAATGGCGCCTCACAAATGATAAATCAACAGTCAATAGAGTCAATAGGGAGCGCAGGACCAATAATTCAAACCTAATTACTTAGCCTATATTATAAACAGATTTCCTCAAATAAAAGTTAGTCCACATAAGTCAGCAAGTTAAGGTATTGTTAATTACCACGGCGACTTCTTGTGTTCAGGAACGCGCTTCTCGTGTATGAAAAGTAACGAGTTGTGCAGAGGGAGGCTCGGACACCGGGGGCTCCGTCTCATCCCCCGGCGGAGAGATGACCGAGCGGCACGCCCCGCAAAGATAGCACCCATTCCCGGTTACGACCTCGATCCTCGAAAGGCCTCGTCAGGCACTCGTCATCAACATGAATTACAGACGGTTTCGCCGGTTAAAGTTTCAACTGGTCTCGTTCGATCCGCCCCAGTTCTCCGTTACGGGGGTTTCCAGTCGATCCTGCCCGCAAAGATAAAATCGAATGGCAATCGCATCTAAGGGAGGCATGCAAATAACCGAGATAGTGACGAAATATAATGCATCATCCGGGGCACGAATCAAAGCACAGACGCCCCTAGGAAAAAGCCTTCATAAAAACGGACAGAGTCTGAATGACGGTCGGCTAAATCGCAAGAAAAGCTTGTCCTTTACTGAAAATTGCTGAAAATCATCCAATATCCTTTTAATGTTTTAGAATAAAAGTATCAAAATATATATTGTATTTAACATAATTGTATGCATTTGAAATATAGAGATGGGTTCTGTTTTAATGTACACAAGTGTACCTAAAATAAAAAGAGTTTAATATACAGGTTTGTGGCTCTTAATTTCTTTTTAATTACCCACTTGTAAACTTGTTCACTGTTCACTTTTTTATAAATACAGTATTTGTATTAAATCTATATTCATTGAGTTGAATCAAGAATCGAAATCGAATCGGTTTGAGAGTTTGCGAATCGAAATCGAATTGGAACATCTATTTTCCAATAACACTGTAACGAGCAGGGCGGGGTCAAGAGCCTTGGGAGCAAAGTGAAGCCGGTAGCGCGAGTGTTATTGAGCGTCACCTGTGGTCCCATGGAGGAGCTCCAGAAGGATAAAAGGAAGAGTGATGACAGTGCAAGACAAGAGAGGACCAGGCCTGGGAATTTATGTTGTTGTTTTGTTTTTGTTTATGGGGCAGTCATCCGTGAGGTGCTTTTGTTGAGGTTATTTTGAGATTAAAGTTTACATTAGTTGTTTGCCGGTTCCCACCTCTTTCTTCCCTGAACATGAACATTGGTGCTAACCCATTGGTGGCAAAACCCGGGAGGAAGGAGGGACATCTGAGGGGGATGGATAAACTCACTACTGTCCACCTGGGTTCTGGAGGGATGGCTGCCATCCTTGTGGGGATGGATAAGTTTCCCCTGTTTGCATGGGGAGTGGAGCAGACATGTGAGGGAACAGGTGGGGCTCGTGGCCAGACACCCGATGACGGAGGAGCCACCGCGGTCCACCAGGGGACAGAGAAATCAGCCTTCCACCATGGGGCATCCAGTACAATCGCATGGCACCGTGGGTGAGGGCCTCTCAGCTGGTTGAGGACCGAGCAGCAGCGTGTTTTGGTCTGTCCATCCTTCCATCTCCTTTCTCTCGCCTTGTCTGTCTTCACCCCTGCAGCCTCCAATGACAGCCCCCTCCCCACCAATAGAGCGCAAGTCTGCAAACGGTGGTGGGGGTATGTGGAAAGCAAGGCAGGGCCGAGAGCCGTGGGAATGTTAATGAGCATCACATGCATGCCACATCGGTTTCGAGTCCTACAGAGGAGCTCTGGAAGGATAAAAGGAGGAGTGCAAGAGGAGAGAGGACCAGGCCTAGGACATTATAGTGTTATTTTATTTTCGTTCAGGCGGCAGTCATCCATAAGGGGCTTTCACTTTACTTTTGTTTTGTTGTTCATGTTTATATTATTATTAAAGTTACGTCCATCCTGCCTTCATCCCTTAACCTTGAAATTTGTTACAAACATCTTTTAGAGTATTTCACAATGTTGTTTTGGAGTCTGTGCCACCCAAAACAATGCAGGTCAAACCAACTGACCCCTGAGAATGTTCCAGCATGGCATCTCTGAGAGTTTTACATTTAGTTGATTCCTTTCAGGAGAACCCATCTGAACTGGCTGCTGTATCAGTGTTAACAGTCTTAACACCTGTGAAAGGTACTTCTCTGTTCAAATTTACTTTATATTGGACCCAGTCCAGAATGAGCCAGGTCTGAAGGAATGTGAAGCCGTGCCAGGCTAGCACGGCTGCTGCTCCTCTGAACAAACAGGGGTGAATGCCATGCCAGTTCATCTGAGACCAAAAAGCTCAGTCTTTTGCCGACAACGGCCCCAGACCTGTCACTGATTTAACTGAATGATTTATTGGGAACCAGAGTTTTTAATCATTCAGAATTACGGGGTTTAGTTTTAATTAAATGGACAAAAACAATCTTGGCAGTATCTCTGCACACAGAGGTCATTTTGGTTTCTGCTATTGAAGGTATCATTCAAAAACTGAACCAGTCAGAGATGGGTCCAAAATGGATCCTTAATGCTTGCTGTGAACTCTCCTTCTCTGTGGAAAGTTGAGACTAAGCATCAGAAAATGAGCCTGGTCTGTATATTGAGTTTGATAGATATATCGCTATATTTTTAATAAATGATATGGAATGAGGCAATACCATTTATATCGATATAGAGTAGTTTGATACAAGCACATCTGAAAAATAGTGGAGGATGCAGAGTGAGCTGCTGCGGGGAAAGTGCATCATCCAATTTGTCTTAAACATCAGACATGCTTCAAAATAACTGGTAAGATATAACAAGTATAGTTTAAAGCGGCTTGCCCCATCAGATGCTCTGACAGATACATGTGCTGACAGATACTTGCGCTGATTAATGCGTTTGAGTAGTGCTTTCCTCAGTGCATAGCTTACATTTCACAGGTATTTTCTCCATCTGTAAATGTTAGAAACAGTTGGAGCGCAATATAATAGGAGCGCAATAATTCTGACATTATAATTCTAAAATATTTGTTGTTGGACAATAAATGTGCCATCTGTAGAATTTTAAACCTACAAGTAGGCCTAAGTGTATTTTTTATGATAGCAGTCACTCTAAAGAGACTATTGTATTGGGGTAATCAAATGTGGGCCAATATAATTAGTCTGCATGTGCTTTTGTTTGCAAATATTTACTTTTTTAGTTTAGTGAATTTAAAAATAAAATCATAATTTTTTGTTTTTAGATTGTAATGTAACAATGTTAGACTGTAATGTGAATTTAACCCATTTTTGCACATAATATAGCACAGGTTACATTCACTATATTTATTTTCGAGCCCAATCACACGAAAATGCGTCTCAATAATTCCGAGTGTGTAATGTCGTGGAATGTATAGCATATGGTACGCAGTTTTTCACGTGCATATGATATGCACTTTATGGCGTATTATACACACGAACCCCCCACCCCGCATCCTACCTAATAAAAAGCCATAAAGTGCGTATCATATGCATGCGAAAAACTGCGTACCATATGCACTATACATTCCACGACACTGCACACTCGTACTATTGATACACATTCTCATGTGATCATGTTGTTCTTTTCATAGCCTTCAATATGAACATTGTTTGTAGGACAACATTGGGCAGGATCTGAAATGACATTTTTTTTTTTTAAATAAATACAGAGTTTTTTTTTTAATCCAAGTAGAAGAACATAGAAAATACCGATATATATATACAACGTATATCGCCATTCAAAAAAAAAAAATAAAATACAGATGTAATTTTTTTGGCCATATCACCCAGCCCTAGGTCTGCTTGCAACCAACCACACTTAGTGAATGACAGCATTGTGACATTTTAAAAGAAAACCTAAAAAGCCTTCAACCCCCTCACTCTGGGCATTGTTCCAGCTTGTCTTGACAAATCCCCTGTCTTTACAGCAGTCAGTTTAACACCTGATAGGACCACCTGAGTACATTTTCCAGAGGGTGAAATCAGAGAGGGCCATCATGTGTACCCAGCCCCAATCCACTCTGCTTTGAAACATTACCATGAAAACAAACTGCACACATATCCACTGTAATGGAGTCCTGTGGGGTCACATGGGGCACTGAGAAGTCCATTTAAAGAATTCTCTTCATATGTGAGTCTTTGACATGGTGCAATGAAATCCTGTCCATTATCCAGTAGCTGTTAGACCACCAAACTTGTGGTCGCTCATTTCAAATGTTCATATAAAAGATGTATTCCTTGGACTGATAATGTGTAGTACTGACCCTTATATTTGATAAGCCCACAATAATCTCTCTTTTTTTCCAGCAGATACATTTATACAGAAGAGTTAGTAACCCCTGCACTCACAAACATTTCACTTGCACTATGCCATATAGGTCTCTTTAACAGAATTTGTATTGCATAATTATAAGCTACTTGAAGCCTCAATAATTTGACCACAAATGAGCAGTATAAAGTGGGGTACAATATGCTTTAAACAATGAAATCTTCACTTCACCTGAACAAGAACTAAACTTGCACTAGCCTGCATATACATCATGCATATCTGCTCAATATCCTCATTATCTGTCATGTGCTCAGTAATAAAATGTCCAATATATTTTACGTACACATTTAAAGACTGGAAAGTGTCATTTTTATCATCCTTAGTTCAGCAGATACTAAAACTCTTACTAGCATTATATATAATATCATGTTCAGAGCCATACACAGAACTTGTGTTTAGAAACTGTTGGAGACAATTCAAGCATTTAGATCAATCATCCATATAAAGATGAAAAAGAACTGGGGACAAAATCCCTTCTTGTCTCACACCATTACTAACCCGTAAAGGGGCAGAGACTTTATTGCCCCATTTTACTAGTGGGCATGCCAATAAGTCAGAATTCTCCCAATGTATCCAGACATCCCTCTTTGTCTCATTTTAAGAAATAACTTTCTATAACCCTAACAAAAGCTTTGGATGCATCAATACAAATTTTTATCCTTACACTAATTTACTATTTATTTTAGGGCATAAATGCACAGATCATGTTTGGCTTTAAAACCAAACTGGTTATCTGCAGAGTTAATAAACACATTTTTCCTATCCAGCAAGATATTTTCCAAAACTTTAGAAAGAACACTGGCTAGACCTATGAGCCTATAATTATCTAAACTACACACCATCCCAGCGTTGTCCTTAATAACTGGCACTAACACAACAGACAACATTGAATCTTGTAACAAACCATGAATCATAAAACTGTAAATGTAAGATGTTCAGCAGAGATGTTGTCTAGGCCACTTGCTTTGGATAGGATAGCTTGCTTATAGCTTGGTACACATCATTTGATGTATCACTATTGGATCAATGCCCTCAATATCGCCCACCTTATTCAGATCATCTCGGATACAATTAAATAGATTACAATAATGCGGTCTCCATAACTCTGCAATATTTTCTGTTCCAGAGACTCCATCTAAGGTACATGGGAGAGAAAGAAGAGTTCTCACTTCTTTCCAGAAATCAGTAATGTTATTATGTCGCATGGAATCAGCCCTCAAAGTTTGCTCTTTTTTACATATCCTATGAATAGCATACTTATATCTAGCATTAGTTATACTCAAGCGCAGGCCCTTATGGGTCTACCTGCCATAACCCATCATTTAGAAGCATGATACTCAGCTACTTACTCCATCCAGGCCTAATATTATTATTATTATTCTTACTCTTATGGCTTACTACATTCATACAGGGCATTTACTACCGGTGTATCATTATATATAGAGCAAATATCCCTCCCATGCTTTACAATTGACACCACTACACATTATTGCATCCTTAGGTAAATAAATACTACTCTAATATTTATCTGTACCAACATCATAAGCTAGAAGGTCTTCCTTTTTGAGTATTGACCAATCCATTTTTTATTTTTTTATTTTGCTGTGTTATCATTGTTAGATATCGCTGTCAAGTACCCAACATTTATTGACATCGATGATTAGTTGTTAATCACTGTGCCATGTAAAATCCTCATAATCTCCAAAGAGGCATCAGCTGTACTGATACAGTGGTCTAGCCATGATGTAGTATTCCAAGCCTCACTAATGTATAACTGTCTATGGGCAAAATCATTTCACATGACAATATGAGATTATCATCTTGACAGAACTGGACAATATGATTAGCAAATAATTAACTTCTATCTGAAATGTCCGCATTCATATCCTCAATGAGGTAGTATTATTTTCAATAAAATAATTAATAAAGAAGAGTCTAATTAAAGACCCCCTGTGGTGAAAATAAAGTTTTGAATGTTGTTTGTGTGTCTATGTGGAGTTTTTAAAATGTGCTTTAAGACAAACCATGTGGGAAGTCATAAGTCAACACCACTGCTGAGCATTTCCTCCTTAAAACTGCAGTGAACCAAAGACAGTCTCAAAAATGTGTTTTGATAACATTTTTGATAATATTTCTGACATAACAAACTACCTCGTAACCAATCACGTCAACGTGCGGGCGGGCTTTAGCATATCATTATCTATTCTCTGAAGCAGGGGACCCATTATCCCGGTATATTTTTCTGTTGAAATGAAAAATTGTGTATATTTAGCAATATAGTGGTTGAATTATGTATATTACAATGTTATGATCTATATGCCTTTCTCCACTGACATTCTGAATTGTTCAAAGCGCTTCTAATGATATTGATTTCAAAGGCAGACTGAGATGGCGAATGGGAACATGGTTTAACATTAGCAACACATTATTAGCTGTTTGATAACGTAGTCAAGCAAAAGGCTAATCATATTAATTACTGTTATGTGTCCGACGTTGTAAAGAGCGATCCCATTGTGCAGCCATAGCATTTTCTTACAATACATTTGACCGAGTGGATCTCTGAGTTGGTGTAATTGAGTAGAGACGGGGCTAATTTGTATATTCATGGGTCTGCGTATACTAACTCAAGCAAGGGTGTAGAGTTAGACATTCAAGAGACAATCAAGCTATTTTAAGCTTGATTAAAACAGTAAGGATGTATTTTATTTTATTTTTTTAAAGGAAAAACATTTAAATGTAATTTTGGAGATCAAAGATGAGTTTTAAGAGATAAAATTATTGACTACAGGGGGACCTAAAATACTCATCTTCATATATGATGACGTTCATATGGTGTATAAACATTTAGGATAGTAAATTCCTTATCCTAAGTAAACTGCATTGCAATACACCAATCAACACCAAGTTGAACCACATTTACTAATAATGAGTCCAGCTTCGTATTCCACAGTATGGCCACACACCCAGGTCTCCGTCGTCTAACTATACCCATGCCAGTATCTGTTGTGGATTCACCAGCACTATGAAAATGATCATTAAAATAATTCAGTTTTTCCAAATCTTGCTTTGTTAAAAAAGTCTCTTGCAAACGTAAAATATCACAGTTCTCCAAAATGTTGTCAACAACGATGTGGCAGGCTTTAACACCATCACTTTGACCCACACACAGGCCTCAGCAGTTGTATCATTTGACACAACACGAATGTCCATAGAATTCACTAGCTTGTCTGTTTGACCGGACCACACGGGTCACCCTTCGCTCCCTATGTGCATCAATGAGCCTTGGCCGCCCATGACCCTGTCGCCGGTTTACCAGTTTCTTCCTTGGAGCACTTTTGATAGAGACTAACCACTGCAGACCAGGGACACCCCAAACAAAACAGCACAAAAATTACCCAGTCATCTAGGGCCAGTTGTTCAAAGGTAAGATGATCATATTTTTTTTTTATCGAATTGGATCAAATCTTGAAAATGGGTTGTTCAAAAGGGAAAGAAGGAATCTGAAATCAGATTAGATCAAGGAATCCAATCTGGATCAAACCTTCAGTTTGTGTTGTTCAAAACTTGTCAGTACCTTTGATCCAAAAAAACAGGATTATCCTGATCCCAACAGGGGGTAGGATTTCAAGGTGGATTCCAGGAAGAAAATGTAGTAAAACTTTAAATCTAGCCAAAAAATACAACATTTGTATCATATAATACACAAACACATTTTATTTTGCTCTTGATTAGTTAGGCTAATTGTTAAAGTAATACATTAGAAGTAGACATTAGGCTACCTATTAAGGCCTAGTCCACACGTACACAAGTATTTTTATAACCTGAGTTTTTCCTCCTCCGTTTTAAAAAACAATCGCGTCCACACAAGCACGATTTAAAAAAAATCTCTGTCCACATGAAAACGCAAAACCACGCTATGATTGGCTGCCTGATTTCCACATGGGTCCCATCCACAGCACCGATGCACTGAGGGATGCCATGGGCTCAGTGAAACCCTTCTACAAGTTTACTTTGGACTTAGTGACAGGTAACTGTATATACACAGGGGCAGTGCCCAAGTGGACTGTAAGAGCTTCACACACTTGCCTTACTATTTTGTATTATTGAATTCTGGCGCCTCTGTTCTGCAATACAATGAGATAACTGCGCATGTATTTGTATACATGTGATAAGCGCTGTTAGCAGAGTTATTAAAAGATACGTCCGCCATTGCATAGACTCAAGTAGCTAAATAAAAGAGATAACGGCGCACAATCTGACGTCAAACAAAGGAGAGAACGGCGCACACTTCGACTTAACAAGCCCAAATCTCCAGTTTCACCGTCTAAAAACCTTAACCCTGGCCGGAGTTTTCAAAAAAGTCCGGTTTCAGTAACCGGATACTGCGTTTGCGTGTGGACGAACAGCCAAACCGTGTAGAAAAAGCTGCGGTTTTTGTTTGTGTGGACAGTGCCTAAGTCTTTTGGTAGCCAACAGAGTAAAAAAAGATTTAGCTGCCATAAAATAATCCCCAAACAGCTGTAAATATCAAACAAAAAATTTGTGTTTTTTTATCACTTATCAGACTTTTTACTTCTTATCAATTATAAGCGATGAACCAGTCAAAAGTTCTTCGAAACTTTTCTGAGAGAACACAAAAGCATTTGAATTATTTTTTTTCACCCCCAACTCGTATTTTTTTTCCATCACCATGTCCCTTTAGAGGCTCCGTAGAGCACTAGTAATCCAGATTTGTAATCTGAAAAGGTGTGTATCTGGATCAGGGTGATCCAATCCAATTTTGCTTTGAAAAACCGGCACAAAAGTAAAATGCATTACCTGATCCTGGATAGCAAAACATGGGATTTCCAAATCCAGACCATTTTGATACAGATTAAATGTTTTGAACAACTGGCCCCTAGCCAACACAATTTGGCCCTTGTCAAAATCACTCAAATCCTTACGCTTGTCCATTTTTCTTGCTTCTAACACATCAACTTTGAGGACAAAATGTTTCTGCCTAGTATATCCCACCCACTAACAGGTGCCAGGATGAAGACATAATCAGTGTTATTCACGTCATATTCGGTCATAATGTTATGCCTGATTGGTGTATATACTGTATATATATAGAGAGAGGGATTTAATTGTTATTATTGAACTTTTAACATTGAAATTATAAAAAAAAGATTTTTTTTGAACACACACACACACACACACACACACACACACACACACACACACACACACACACACACACACACACACACACACACACACACACACACACACACACACACACACACACACACACAAAGGAAAAGTCTTCATATTTCATGATATTCTAATGATACCTATGGTGTTTTTTTCTAGACATTTAGCATTAAACACACCAGTTATACCAAATATACAAATGTCAAGAGCTTACCTGCTTACCTGTTATGAGTCTCTATTGTTTTTCTTTGTCTCTAGCGCTGCACCTGTACTGGTTCTGTGCAGTACTGCATGGCCCGTATAATTTAATCTTTGTACTCATCTCTTGTATGTGTACCAAGCAACAAAAATACCTGGAACAAAGAGAACATAACCTTTTTAACTGTATTGTTAAGTGTCTGCTTAAAATATACATTTTAACATACCTTTCAGAGCTAATTCGCCACTCTCTGATCCCACTGGGTTGAACAATTTCAGACTGTACAAGGTATGCTGGCACACCCAAATTATGGGAATATTGCCAGTCATTAGAGAGTAGACATACAGACACGGGCAGTTTGTCTAAGTTAACTGCAGTTACCTAATGATGGACTAACGGCTGCCCAGAAGGCCTCCACACTAGCGCCCCCTGGTGGAAAGAAAACTGTCTGTTAATTATAATTAAAACATTTAAAATACATATCTTTATGGATCGTCTTGTTTTGAGTGAACATACTGTAACCAGCAGACGGTATGTAAATATTTCAATAAAGGATCAAAGGGATGGTGAAACGTGAGTTGTCAAATCTGTTTCTCATCGTGCACTCAGTTATCCAGGTCACAGAAATATTACTCAGTTCCTCATTCACTATTCAAAAGCCTGTAAGCAATTTAACTCATCAGGTTATAGGAGCTGATGGAGTTCAGTGCCTCCGACTACAGATTTAAAGAGGCTGTTAATACTCACATTTCTAAATCAGAAAATTGAAGCAATGTCAACATTTTGTTCCATATGACATTTTTTTAATCAACTACGAGCAAAAACAAAAAAAGTAATATTGTAATTTTAAAGAATCATTAGTATTTTCTACATATTCAAACAATAATTGTAAGCATCTTTCACATACCTCAGAATAACTACTAATATTAACCCTCTGGGGTTCTTCATTTATGGGTCACACTCAGGACCTTTGGTTTCAAAAATGACCCGGAGGGCCGGATTAAGATAAAAAAGATTTGAGTAAAATCAATGAAATATATTTTTGTTCAATAATATTTTTTATTTTCTTTTTTGGTGTTTTGAGATAATTTTATGATTTATAATTAATATTTATGCAATAATTATGACCCATTTTTTCCCATTGAATATAATATAAAATGTATATATATATATACATATATATAATTTTTTTAATATTTTTTATTAAAGCTGTATTTCATTTTAGAGTCAAGCCTAGGCCTCATGAAAGCAATTTTTTTAATGAGATCGGTGCCATCCGGTGGACACAGTGAGCATTTTTATCACGCAATAGCAAATTTGGACCACTATAGTGGATCTTGCGTTTTATAAAAATTGTAAAAAAAACGTAGCTTCATCGGAATGGTCCGAAATTTGGTGACTTTATTGGTACTTGGTATATGAACACTCAAAAAAAATTGGGGACAGGATTTGAAAAGTCTAAGTGGTCGTAAAAAAAAATAGTCACACTCAGGACCTTCGGGTCAAAAATGACCCCATAGGAAATGAATGGGAAATTGGCAAAAATATGAAAATGTTTTATGTGTGTGTGTGTGTGTGTGTTTTGTCTGTTTTGCACTCTTGGTGTTTTAGAGATTCACCCCTTCACTGTTGAGCTCTTTTTTTCTGCATCCTGGCTGATTTGTAGATTGTATGCACAAAAAAACTCAGTATTTTCATATTTTTGCCAATTTCCCATTAATTTCCTATGGGGGTCATTTTTGACCCGAAGGTCCTGAGGTGTGACTATTTTTTTTTACGACCACTTAGACTTTTCAAATCCTGTCCCCAAAATCCTGTCCCCAAATCCTGTTTTTTTTTTTGGGTGTTCATATACAAAGTACCAATAAAGTCACCAAGTTTCGGACCATTCCGATGAAGCTACGATTTTTTTTAAAAATGTATTTGAAAAAATTCGGGTCAGAAATGACAGAAGAGCCCCAGAGGGTTAATAAAACATATCACTGTAACTCGCAGCCTTGACAGAATTTTATAAAAATAGTAAAAGCTATAAAAACAGTATTTCAGTAAAATGTTAGATTTATTAACAATAATATATCATTCTTCCACCATACTATAAGCAACCGATGCATCAATGTAGAATTCAAATGATGTGCAGTCACATGTATGTGCATGTTGTATTATGCTACAACCTGTTAAACAAGGCTTGACTGATCAGAACTTTAACGATCTGTTTTATAAAAAGAAATGACAATAAAATGATCCCGAACTACCCCATGTTCTTCCCGTAAGAGTCTTTGTGTTTCGAGCTGTCGTCAGAGCCCTGGCAGCTGATCAGGGCTCTTGGAGGGGGTTATCTTCATTAGCTTGCCACTTGGCAGCTAATTGCTGGAGCAGGCGAAAACAAAAAGCTCGGTGTCCGTCCCTACATGCTCTGATTGCTCTTGGACAGGGGGAGGCAAATGTCTGTGCGCCCCGAACAGAGAGCCTCACTTTGGCATGACTTGGCAGGCGAGCCTCCTCCCCGCTATGGATGTTTGTTTGGTTGTTTTTGGAGCTTTGGGTGAACAGGTCTAGGCCAGGGGCACTGAAATCAGCATTACAGTCTTTTCCTTTTCTTTTCTCCCCCAACAGGAGAGACATAATAAATCCCTTAATTCAGGAAAAAAAAATATCATCTCAAATAAGTGTTGGAGAATCCCTTTGGAATATTAGATTTGTAATTTTGAGCTAAGATCATTTGTTCCAGTTCTAATCGAATGAAGATAACTTAAATACAGAACCGAGATGTTCTGATAAAGCTCCACTGGTTACACTAAAGCTATTGACAAAACTATTGGGACACCGCTCCAAATAATTTAATTCAGGTGTTCAATCACTTCATGGCCACAGGTGTGTATAAATCAAGCACTAGGCATGCAGACGCTTCTACACACATTTGTGAAAGAACGGGTCGCTCTCAGGAGCTCAGAGAACTCAAGCGTGGTACCGTGATCGGTTGCCATTTGTGCAATAATTTCCTCACTACTAAATATTCCACGCTCAACTGTTAGTGGTGTTATAACAAAGTGGAAGTAATTGGGAACAACAGCAACTCAGCCACGAAGTGGTAGGCCACGTAAAATCACAGAGCGGGGTCAGCGCATGCTGAGGTGCACAGAAGTCGCCAACTTCCTGCAGAGTCAATAGCTACAGACCTCCAAACTTTATGTGGCCTTCAGATGAGCTCAAGAAGCCTGGGCCCACCCACATTGACAGCTTGCCCATCCTGTCAGATCCAGGGAAATACATTCTTTTTTTAATAATACTTTTTTCTAACGTTTAACAATTCTTCAGTAATTATTTTAAATTTGATTTATTTAGTCATGCATTAGAACTCTATTCTAATATTAATACAAATATGCTAATAAGTCTCTTCAGTTACGATACGCCAGTAGTAATGTTATGTCCGCGGCAATATGCGGATTCGAATCCAACTAGCAGCGCCTTTTTTTTCATTAAAAAATGGCTAAACTGTCAGTTATGACAGTTTAAGAAAGAAACACGTCTTGACAAAGATGACAGGACACCATAACCCTTTTGCCGTTTGAAAGTGAACTAACTGATAAGTGATATCAACATCTTCAATTCAAAACCCAGCCAACTCCGACTTGTTTAGAACAGACATCAGCCATACAAGGTAAGCTATGGGTAGGTTTTTAGTCTGGCCCGCCGTGGCATGGCAATCATATATTTGCATGTAATATTTGTGAGCACGTTTATTATTGGCAGGTTGTCGATACAAGACATTGTGATTTCTCTTCGTGGTATAGTTATCAGGTTACAGCGTTACATGTTACAGCCGCCCACACTTTGATTGATCCCACGGAGCTTTGTGCTTACAGTATTTAGTTTCTGCGACACTATTACAGCAATAGCGGAATTTGCAACCTTGCAAACGGTCCATCCGCACGTCGTGCTCAAAGATTACAAACACGGGGGCTTGAGAAGGCATCAACATGTAGAGGTTGACTATATTAAAAGACAATAGACAATAAAAGGTCCAACATATAGGCTACGGAATACTTTTAGCTATGTTTCAGTCGGATTTTTCTTCCAAATTTAGGGGGTGATGCGAATTATTCCGGCCCACCCACACTATTGGAGGCCCACCCATCATCTACTTTCTGCCTACGCCACTGGTGTAGAGCTTCATGGAATGGGTTTCCATGGCCGAGCAGCTCATCCAAGCCTAATATCACCAAGTGCAATGCAAAGCGTGAGATGCAGTGGGGTAAAGCGGCCACCACTGAACTCTAGAGTAGTGGAGACGTGTTCTCTGGAGTGACCAATCACACTTCTCTGTGTGGCAATCCCATGGACGAGTCTGGGTTTGAAGGTTTCCAGGAGAACGGTACTTGCCTGACTGCATTGTGCCAAGTGTAAAGTTTGGTGGAGGGGGGTTATGGTGTGGGGTTGTTTTTCAGGGGTTGGGCTTGGCTCCTTAGTTCCACTGAAAGGAACTCTTAATGCTTCAGCATACAAAGACATTTTGGACCTTTTCATGCTCCCAACTTTGTGGGAACAGTTTGGGGACGGCCCCTTCCCGTTCCAACATGACTGCACACCAGTGCACAAAGCGTTGCTCCATAAAGACACGGATGAGCGAGTTTGGTGTGGAGGAACTTGACTGGCCTGCACAGAGTCCTGACCTCAACCCGATTGAACACCTTTGGGATGAATTAGAGCGGAGACTGAGAGCCAGGCCTTCTCGTCCAACATCAGTGCCTGACCTCACAAATGCGCTTCTAGAAGAATGGTCAAAAATTCCCATAAACACACTCCTAAACCTTGAGGAAAGTCTTCCCAGAAGAGCTGAAGCTGTTAGAGCTGCAAAGGGTGGGCCGACTCCGTATTAAACCCTACGGATTAAGAATGGGATGTCTTAAAGTTCCTGTGCATGTAAAGGCAGGCGTCCCAAAACTTTTGGCACTAGTGTATCTCGCATGAGTTTTTACACATCTTAGCAGTGAAGAAAATAAAGCACCTTTTTAACGAATCAATGAGATTAATTGTTTCCATTATCAAGATATAGCTTCAATTCAGGGTAAAGGCGGGCAATTTCTTTAGTAAAACATGTTCTTGTTCTTCTCCCTCACATGAATGAATCTCAACAAGAAACATATTGTATCACCCTGTGATTTTAGTGACATGTTTTCATTAAACCTTCCGTAACATCCCTCTCGTATCTCCCTCTGAACTGAAGTCTGTCCAATGGAAATGACTCCAGTTATTGGACATTAGTTTATCTTATCTTCTTCACTTTGATAGCCTTTGGCTGGCAGGTGAAACAATCAGATCGTTATTTTATTTCGAAGCTGGAAGGATTTGACATGTCTAGACAAAAGGCAACAAGAGAAAGTCTTACTGTCCATAAACCGTCTGAGATAAGGGGAAGAAATAAATGCCACTGTGCGCCAAAGGGTTCGGCATTTCTTTGTTTTCTCTTTGATGCGTTCAGCTATCGTCAGAGCTTGTGGTTGTGTTCTGTCCGCCCCAAAGGCGTGATTTGTATGTGGAGTCAGGTGCTGTCACTCAGATGTGCGGTGACCCCATCAGATGTCTATGTTAAAACAAAACACAGCTTCACAGTTCAGACATGCAGTGTTAGAAATTCATATGGATTTCTACAGTTACTGCTGAGTTAAACACTGCTTCATTCAGCTTCACAATGACAGTCGAGATGAGGTGTTGTTTCTTTTGTGTAAGGTACACATCGAGTCCAAACAGGTGAAAACAGGATTAATTGTAATGGGTTTTGACAGGTAAGACAAAATAGACCACCTATGAGACAGTATTAGTTCAAATGAAGAAAACCAATGCACATAAAGACACTTTGTTCTAAGCCACACTGGGGAAAAAAAAAATATTTTTACTGCTTGTTCAAATTGCTTGGTTAAAATGAGCTAAAGCAACACAATTGCTATACATTTTGTCCTAACTTAATTTGATTGTGTTCAAACCACTTAAATATAAGTCAAATTGAAATTTACTTAATCCGTTTGTGTTGAGATTACATGAATGATTTGTGTTGCATTAACTGAAACGGGACAGGGCTTGTTAGTTTGAGGCTTTGCATTTGACTAAATCAAGAGAGATTAAATAGCCCCGTTTCCACCGAAATTACCCGGAACAATTTGTACCAGGAACTTTTTTTCCCCCAGACCTGCTACTGTCTGCGTTTCCACTGCGGTCTAAAGAACCGTGAAGATTAGGCAAATTTGTCCAGAGACGTGGGACTGCGCGCAACTGTTCCTCCCAGTCAGCGACAGACAGTAATAATTTTTGTGCAACACTGTCTGCAACAATAACAAGTGGAGGAGATTCAAGCAGCGCTGCTTTTGCTGGTTATGTATTGGTTTACTAAAGAGGTCATTAACAAAACGGCGGAAAAGAGATGAGCACTGACACTAAAGCGTATTCTGAAAGCTTGTAAAGCTAGATTTAAAATAAGACAACGTATGTTATTATCAGCTATTATGGACATTGACCGTGAGATTGCTGAGACAACGCGTGCCATCGGACAGAAAGAGCAAGACCGATATTTGCTGAACGCAGAACGAACCTCGCAAAAGACTTTTAAAAATGATGGTTGAAATAAAATGCTCAACCAATCAGCATGTTCAGCGCCCAAGTCCCACCCCCGAAAGTTCCCGAACTTTGAAAAAGTACTACCTCACGAGCAGGGCCGTTCGGAGGGGGAAATATTTAACTGGAACTTCATTTAGACCCTGCGGTGGAAACACAACGAGTACCAGCCCAAAGTCCCTAGTTCCTGGGGAAAGTTCCTGCGGTGGAAACGCGGCTAATGTTGTTATTTTATATGTGAAAGTGTTATTTTGTGTATTTTTGAGCAAGATGAGAAAGGGGGAGACTTGATTGTGCTTAATATGCAATTATGTTGGAATTATTAGAACAATTTACATTACAGTGGGTTACCATTGTAGAGAAGAGCAGAGCATTTGCTTAGTCTGTGGACTAAAACAACTATTATCATAATGGCTTTGCTGAAGGAGCTTTAAATGCATAGCATTTAAGATGCTAATGTGTGCTGTTACTAGCTAAAAGTTTGTCAACAAAAGTGGATGAATGAACATATGAAATTGAATGCCTGAATCATGTCAGGGAGCCATATACAATTCACTTTGAGACTACTTAAAGGGATAGTTCACCCAAACATGAAAATTAGCCCATGATTAACTCACCCTCAAGTCATCCTAGGTGTTTATGACATTCTTCTTTCAGACAAATATAATTAGAGTTATATTACAAAAGTCTAGGCTAATCCAAGCATTATAATAGCAGTAACAGTTGCTCTGTTTTTGAAGTCCATCAAAAATGCACGTGCTCCACACGGCTCTGGGGGTTAATAAAGGCCTTCTGAAGCTAATCGATGCATTTGTGTAAGAAAAATATCCATATTTAAAACTTTATCAAGTAAAGTTTCGGGCGACCACCTTCCATATTCAATTTATGGAAAAAGTGTTGAAAGTGCCTCTGCCGATCAAAAGACAAACGCGTCCAGGTACGCTCGTCATGACGTCGCATACGCACCTTGAATTGCGAGAAGGCACTTTCAACACTTTTCCACGGAAGGCGATCGGCTGGAACTTTACTTGATAAAGTTTTAAATATGTATATTTTTCTTACACAAACGCATCGATTCACTTCAGAAGGCCTTTATTAAAGGGTTAGTTCACCCACAAATGAAAATAATGTAATTTATTCCTCACCCTCATGCCGTTCCACACCCGTAAGACCTCCGTTCATCTTCTGAACACAAATGAAGATATTTTTGTTGAGATCTGAAGGCTCAGTGAGTCCTCCATAGGGAGCAAAGCAATTTACGCTCTCAAGATCCATTAATGTATTAAAAACGTATTTAAATTGGTCCATGTGAGTACAGTGGTTCAATATTAATATTATAAAGCGACAATCATATTTTTGGTGCGCCAAAAAAAACCTAAATAACGACTTATATAGTGATAACCGATTTCATGAACACGGCTTCATGAAGCTTCAAACCGTTATGAATCAGCGAGTCGAATCATGATGTCACGTTGCAACATTTCAGTTCATGTTCTTGGTTGAATACTGTATAAATTAAGCCCCAACATCTGTGGCATTTCCAACTGCACAGTTTATAAGAACAACAAACTACAGTAAAGTAAACGAACAATGTTTGCGTTTCAAACCGCCAAACTGCTGAAATCACGTGACTTTGCCGATCCGAACCACTGAATCGACTCGATGATTCGATACACTCCAAAGCTTCATGAAGCAATGTTTTGAAATCGGTTATCACTAAGTCGTTATTTAGTTTGTTTTTTGGCGCACCAAAAATATTATCGTCGCTTTATAATATTAATATTGAACCACTGTTCTCACATGGACCGATTTAAATATGTTTTTAGTACATTATTGGATCTTGAGAGTGTAAATTGCTTTGCTCCCTATGGAGGCCTCACTGAGCCTTCAGATCTCAACAAAAATATCTTCATTTGTGTTCAGAAGATGAACGGAGGTCTTACGGGTGTGGAACGGCATGAGGGTGAGGAATAAATGACATTATTTTCATTTTTGGGTGAACTAACCCTTTAACACCCCGGAGCCGTGTGGAGCAGTTATTCGACGGACAGATGCATTTTTTTATGGACTTCAAAAACAGAGCAACTATTACTGCTATTATAATGCTTGGATTAGCCTGGACTTTTTTTAATATTACTCAGATTGTATTCGTCTGAAAGAAGAATGTCATACACACCTATAGGATGACTTGAGGGTGAGTAAATCATGGGCTAATTTTCATTTTTGGGTGAACTATCCCTTTAATTAAATCACTTAAAATGTATTCATTCCATGATGTTGAAGTTACATGAACAAATTATGTTTGTTTAACTCAATTGATTCATGTGGGACCGATGTACACAATTAAATCATGTAAATCCAACACACTTTTTTTTCAGTGCATTTTTTTTTTTAATAATGCTGTACTTTTTCACCAACTGTTAAATGAATGAAAATTACTGTGTGCAGTTCAACTATATACAAAATGAGTTTCTCAAGCAAATGTTGTACTGGACTTACATCTCCAATTTAAACTTTACAACGCCATGATCATTAGAATATTTTTAAGACATATGTGATGCTGCAGCACATTTTTTAGATGAACTTGAATTGGAACCAATAAAGATGCATTTTGCATTCGTTAAATTCCAGAAGTCATGAAAAAGAGCAGAACCCACACTTTGGACTGCAGAACAAGTGTGTTTCTGAAGCATTCAAGGAATCCATACTACATTTAAGTAAATATAGGGACATCTAGCGGTCACGTTGCAACATTACACTTTTTGAGTACAATGTTGAAGGAACGTTCTTGGTTGAATACTGTATAAATTAAGCCCCAACATCTGTGGCATTTCCAACTGCACAGTTTATAAGAACAACAAACTACAGTAAAGCAAACGTACAATGGTTCAATTGTTCACAAATGAAAATGATCTGTTCAAGAGGTGAAGATTTAACTGTCACAAAGCATGTTTTCCAGAGTTCTTGTCACCAATTTTTTTTTTTTTTTGGATAGACAACATTTGAATGTTGTATCAGCTGAATGATCAACAATTAGCAAGTCAGTAATCTGTTTTTTTATTTTTCTTTTTTTTCTTTTTTTTATACAAACTGTGGGACAATAGACCCTTTTCACAGACTGTAATGACACATTTTAACGGTCATCAATATCGTAAATCCTGCAACGTTTTTTGTATTTTCATGTTTTTTTAAATATATGAACATTTATAACACTAATACTTTGTATTGTATTACTTTTGCATCAAATTACAAAAAACAAGTTACGGCTGATGTGAGGGTGTTTAATTCAGCGTCTATGGGAGTGATGGTAAAATGAACATCTTTCTCTCTTTTAACTGCCGTTATCAATCTCACTCTATTTTTGCCCTCTTTTTGAAAGTTGTGAAATCACTATTGTGGAGTTTCTCTTTTGCTATTTGAGCAAACGGGCATACAATGTATTTTTTTTATTTTTATGTATTTGACTTATATTCAGTTTGACTTATATTCAGACGAATAAAATCTCATCCACCGCTATAATATTTAACCTATGACGACTTCTACTTCTGAGAAACCCGGAAAAGTGAAAAGTGTCTATCGACTGTTCGCAAAGACCCGCCCCCTTTAGTTACTGTTGCTATGTCCGACAAGCCATGCTCTCACACCACACACGTTCTCACGTAGTGAAAAACACATCGCAGAGGACAGAGCAGGTTACTTTTAATATGAAACAAAGTCTCAACTCAATTTTGTAATTTTTTAAAGAAATGTAAACGATAAATAGCGTTTTGTGGCTCTTTAATGTGTGGTGACAGGTCGCTGTAGCGCCTCAGTTAAAGCTGCTCGTACACGGATCATCTCTTCCTTCTAGTTCATTTATAGTACACTCTAAAAAATGCTGGGTTAAAAACAACCCATGTTGGGTTTAATATGGACTAACCCAGTGGTTGGGTTGAATGTTTGCTTAAAACAACCCAATTGCTGGGTTAAAACAACCCAACCACTGGGTTAAAACAACCCAACTGCTGGGTTAGTCCATATATTTAACCCAACTTGGGTTGTTTTTAACCCAGCATTTTTTAGAGTGTATCAAATAAACATGAATGAACTTCAGAAGGAATGATGGAAAGATGACAGTACACACAGTTTTTCAAGTTCAAGTCCACCGACATAATCTACGAACTCTCTTGACTGCTTTGTCAGACAAAAATGGCGGATTATGATTGGTCAGATCGCCTGTCAATCAAACTCCCGGCAAAGGGTGAATTCACAACTATTTCCTGTGCTAATCAACATCATGCCAAACATGCTGCTGATAAAGCTAAACATTTGTACATACTGTGAAACATTTTATGAATTCTTCACATAAAATAGAAATTAGACATCCACAATTAACTATTTGTGGCATTCAGGAAAAAAAAAATCATTATGCTCATTCAAAAAGTAAAGGTAATAAAAAAAACTGGGAAAAATTACTCTTTGGGGTTGTAATTGTAACAAAATAAATCTATCTAAATAAATCTATGTTTGGTACTTTACTTAATATTTTGAGTAACTTAATTAGTTAATATAATGTTGTAGTAAACACGTTTTTTTTACAATTAAATGGTGTGTGTATTATCTTGAGTAATGTTTACTGGGCTTTTTAGATGTGTGCCTTTTAGAGATACTGTTTAAGTAAAATTTATTTAAAAGACTAAACAATTGGATTTGGCTGTTGCAAAAACACAAATGTTCATGACAGACGCCATTTTGATTGGTGACAGGACTGAATTTGCACTGCTGGCAACCCAACGACACTAAAAAAAGGTAAGAATGACATTAAATATGAACTGTTTAATGGTTTGCTGCTTTAAATATAGATAGATATGCAATGATAAAGCTAAATGTTTGTATTATTGACTTAAATCTAACGATTTCTTTGACTGGAGCTAAAACGAAAATGTTGATTAAAGTTGTTATTTTTGTTTGTTTTTGCACATAAAGTGTGTTCTCATTGCTTCATAAAATTAATGTTGAACCACTGGAGTCACATGGACTATTTTGACAATGTCTTTCCTACCTTTAGGGCCTTGAAAGAGTGCATTACATTGCTGTTGTGAATGGAGGGGTCAGAGAGGATTTCATCTGAAATATCTTGTGTCTGAAGATGAACGAAGGTTTGGAACGACATGAGGGCAAGGAATTAATAACAGAATTTACATTTTTGGGTGAACTAACCCTTTAAATTGGTGTTCACTTTTCTCAGTGATTAATTCAGATAAAAATAATAATAATAATAATAATTAATTAATTAAATAATTAAATAAATATATATATATTAGGGATGCAACAATACAGTTAGTCCACGGTTCAATACATTCCTCGGTTTTTAACCATGGTTTTCGGTTCGGTTCGGTTCTGATGGCTTGTCACATCAGTTTTTTTGCTATTCAATTCTTAGGCGACAGGAACAGCAAGAGGTTAAGGAGAAAAAAGACTATTTTTTATTGCAATACTCTTTCTTTATTTTACTTAAAGGTCCCATGGCATGGCATTTTTCTATTATTTTATAATGTTTCCTGAGGTGTACTTATATTGTTAGTATGACTTTTACATCATAAAATGTCATAATTTAGAAATAAAAGGCATTTTTTCTATACTGCTGTTTGCCCTGTGGCTGAATGCCCTGCTTCAAGAGGCGTGTCTGCTGTGAGACTTCAGTAAAAACGCCCACTGTTGTGATTGGCTGACATCTTTGCATTTTAAATGAGCGGAGGGGGCGTGGTTTAACGAGGTCTACGAGGCACGAGCAGGCACGAGCTGCTGCCAGAGAGACGGATGGACCTGAGTTCACTTCACATCAGTTCTCAGCATGTCTGAACTGTTGTAGTTACAGCATATACTTCAGGTTATTAGTCTATTTCTAGTCAGAGGGACTGTCACTCATGTCAGAAAGTTAGTAACTTTAGTAAATTATGGATCAGCGCTGACTCGAGACGCGAACCGTTTAGAACGATTCAGTCCGATTTGGTGAACTGGTTCGGTTCACTAAAAAGAACTGGTTCAAAAGAAAGATCGTTCGCGAACCGGACATCACTAATGTACCAGAGACGGAGATCAGCGATTGCTAACAAAGTTATTTATAGTAACTACTGAGTTATGAGAGCGCTGTCAGTCAGCGCGAGTTTATTGTGTTTGTATCTGAGAGTTCTGAATAAACACGAGTCCCAGTCACACCGAGTCCGTCTTCATCATTATTACCAACTTTGTAACACATGCAAAGTACCATTACAGCTGTCGAGATGAACGAGTTAAAAGTAAGTGTTGATAATAGCATTATTTTTAAAATAAAAGCGTCAGTGACGCGCGTTGAGTACACAGCGCAAACAAAGACACAACAGCAGTAATCGAATGTAATCCAGTTTATTGTGGGGCTAGGCTGGCTAGCCCGAATATGCTCACGCTTACCCCCCTTCTGCTTAATCTCACGCCGCGTTTGGTGCCTCCGCTGTGGGCCAGATGCAGTACTGGGGGTCGGGGATGTTGAAGGCCACCGGCCAGTGCAGCCCGAGCTTCGGCGTGTGTGAGGCCGATGTTGAGCAGAAACTCATGACTGTGTGCACATTTTAGAACCGATAGACGCGACGAGGACGTACAAAAACACTGACTCACAAGATAGAAAACACGAAAACACTGTTCTGTCTGGAGAGAGAGAAGCCGCATTGTGTTCACGAATAATAAATAATTAGCTACACATCAGAAATCACTGATCACAGATCAGAAGGAACTGAAAAAAGACTTCTGTTTTCATTTGTACATCCAAACACTGAGAAACTGCCAGCGTTCACTCGTTCACAACCCATGATCTCTCGAGCGCTTGCATGGGCGTGCCAGATTCTCTGGGCGGAGGAAAGGGAGGTAACCGTTCCTGCTTGGACGTCAAACCAGGAGACTTCAGGATTGGCTCGTCTGGCCTGTCATTTTCTCAAAGGCAGAGAAAGACAGCCAGAACTCGGGTTTATACCGATCAACATTTCTATCCACTTGGGGACAATATTCAGGCTAGGGGAACTCATATTAATGTTGAAAAACCTCATAAAATGAAAATTTCATGCCATGGGACCTTTAAAAGAATTGAAAAACCTTAAACTTAAAACTTTACTTAAAAAAACAACCTTGTACACATTCCTAGTGTACTGTATAATAATAAATAAATATATATAAAGATTTACACTGGCAGCTCAGAGCTGTACAGCAGCATTTAAATATGAAATTGAATGAATAAATGTAAAAACAAAACACTACATAGACTTCACTATAAAATATACATTGATTCTTATTAAAGCTACTGTATTAAAGTTCTTCAGTCAAGAGCAGTGAGGGATTTTCTCTTTGTCTTTTGTTGTTGTTTTAACATTAAAGGGATAGTTCACTCAAAAATGAAAATTCTGTCATCGAGAAATGAATACAGGTTTGGAACAATATTAGAGTGAGTAAATAATGACATCATTTTAGAGGTGAAATGACCTCCGTGCATCTAATATACAGACACACGCGATTTTACTTTCACTTTAGACATAACCGACTGTGTTTATGTTAACCTTGTGTGTATTTGACAGTATTAGCGCAGTAAGACGACTGCTTAGTTCAATAATCACGTGTTTGACAGGCGTTTAGTGCGCGCGCTCTGAAAAGCGCATGTTAAAACCGCGCACGCGAATGAAACCGGCAAGGCTTTAAAACGCATGCAAATGAACTTTCGTGATTGTGAATAACTCTAGTGTTCCGTGAGTATAACTCTACCACTAACGTGTGATGTGAATGTATGTCGCGTTGTTCAGTATATTGGGATGGAGGCAAATGATAGAATTTGTAGAAAAATAATTAATTAAATGCAAAACCGGAAAAAAAAAAACGCAATTCACAAGCGCGTATTGAACTGTGAATGCCTTACCGAACGGTTCAATATTATATTGAGAATTGTGGCATCCCTAATAAATATATATATATATAATTTTTTTTTACTTTGTCAGCTTTATGTAAAGGTAAAACAAATAAGTACAGTGTTTTGCAATGTTGCATTGTAATTTTTAAAGTGAATAAATGTTTTGTATTGAGATGCTGGTTTATTGTTTTATGGTAAATAATAAAAAATAATTTATAGAAAGTGCATTAAAAAATAAAAATAGCTTGGGAAAAAAGCAACTTAATGTGTGGCTTACAAGGAGACATTTGTAAACATTACTTAAAAGATTATGTTGGATAAACTTAAAACTATAATTTTCTAAATTGATCAAATTGAGTTGCCATTACTTAAGAGTCCAAGTTGAAAACATGCAAAGTCTAATATGATAAACACAAATAAAATGAGTTTAAAGTACTCAAAAAGCTGATGCGAATAGTTGCCTCAATTTTATTGAGTAAAACGGGCACAGTATTTTTTACAGTGGGCTACTATGTTTCTGAGCGTAGGATAGTTTTATATGCAGCCTTATGAGAGAAAAATACTAGAAAATTATGGCACATGAATGAAGTTGTAGGTAGTTTTGAGTTAGTAAAATAATATATCTCGATATATACGATATATATCTCGATATCTTTACAGGAAAAATAACCCCCCAAAAACTACTGCAAAAACAAATATACCACAGTCTTTTTTTTATTGAAGTGCAAAGAGGTAGGCAGTTCATGGAACAAAAGTGCTTTTGCGACATTTAAAAAAAAAAAAATCCCTGTATACAAAAATAATAATTTAACTGTAAAATAAAGGAAGAAATAGTACATATTGCCTTCTTTTCATTCAAAAATAAAACAACTCAACCTCAACGCGAGTACCGTAAAATGTTGATGGTATTGGTACTAACTACTGGAGTTTTGGTACCGTGACATCCCTACAATGAAGGCGAGCAGAAACTCAACATATTATGAAAGTTTTAAGAAACAAACTGATAAATCATGAAACTTTTTACAGAGTGGTTGATCAATATGGGTTATGCAGATTATTATTATTATTATTATTTTGTAGATATTACCCTTAAGAAAATTAACTGTTGTAATACAAATGGTAACCATTCCTCAAAAAAAAGTTCACTACACTTCTGCAATAGGTAGTTTTGAGTTAGTATTCTTTTCTATTCTATATTATAGGCCTATTCTAGAATCATAACCACCATAGATATTGACATGTCAAAAAGTGCACTGTAAAAAAACATTGTTGGTTTAATGTAAAAGTAACCTTATAGCCTTAAAATTAAGTTAACAAATTAGAAAATTGAGTAAATACAATGAAGGCGTACATAAACTCAACATATTATGTTATCTGAACCACATCAATTCTGAAAGTTGATTTGACAAAAGAAAAAATTTGATAAATCATGAAATTTTTTATAGTTGATCAATATGGGTTCGACAGATTATCTTTATTATTATTATTTTAGTTTGTAGGTATCCCCTTAGGAAAATAAACTTTTGTTATACAGTATGGTAATCATTCCTCAAAAAAAAGTTCACTACACTTCTGCAATAGGTAGTTTTGAGTTAGTATTCTTTGCTATTCTATATTATAGGCCTATTCTAGAATCATAACCACCATAGATATTGACATGTCAAAAAGTGCACTGTAAAAAACATTGTTGGTTTAATGTTAAAGTAAAAGTAACCTGGTAGCCTTAAAATTAAGTTAACAAATTAGAAAATTGAGTAAATATGAAGGCGTACAGAAACTCAACATATTATGTTATCTGAACCACATCAATTATGTAAGTTGATTTGACAAAAGAAAAAAAAATTGATAAATCATGAATGGTTGATCAATATGGGTTCAACAGATTATTAATATTATTATTATTATTTTAGTTTGTAGGTATTACCCTTACGAAAATTAACTATTGTAATACAAATGGTAACCATTCCTCACAAAAAAGTTCACTACACTTCTGCAATAGGTAGTTTTGAGTTAGTTTTCTTTTCTATTCTATATTCTAGGCCTATTCTAGAATCATAACCACCATAGATATTGACATGTCAAAAAGTGAAACATTGTTGGTTTAACTTAAAAAGTAAAAGTAACCTGGTAGCCTTAAAATGTTAATTATTATTTTAGTTTGTAGGTATTACCCGTACGAAAATTAACTGTTGTTATACAAATGGTAATCATTCCTAAAAAAAAATAAGCAAAAAATATATCTCGATATAGCAAATATATAATGAAGGCGAGCAGAAACTCAACATATTATGTTATCTGAACCACATCAATTATGTAAGTTGATTTGACAAAATAAAAAAAATGATAAATCATGAATGGTTGATCAATATGGGTTCAACAGATTATTATTATTATTATTATTATTATTATTATTATTATTATAGTTTGTAGGTATTACCCTTACGAAAATAAACTGTTGTTATACAAATGGTAATCATTCCTAAAAAAAAAAAAAAAAAAAAAAAAAAAAAAAAAAGTTTACTACACTTCTACAATAATAAAAACCATGGTTCCTTTTCGTAAGGGATGATCCTGTCTTGTATTATCTCAAGGGAGAAATTGAGTTAAACGCATGTGATATAAAAGACTACATATACTCTGGAGGGCTGCTTTAGAATGATGTTTTCACACACCCGATGATAACATCAATGTGGGATGGAAATGAGTGTGTGTGGAAACACCAGCCGGTCCCCCCGCCTCTCTCAGCGACCGAACTCACCCACTCTCCCGTTACCCGGAAGTATGCAGAATTCCCAAAGATGGCGGAACAAGGTCCGATGGCGATAGCTATGCGGCTAAGAAATCAGCTGCAGAACGTCTACAAGCTCGACCCTTTAAGGAACGAGGTGAGTGAAAGGGGCTAAAATCGCTTAGGCTGTCCGTCTTTCGCCGCGTGCTTCCCGCGCGCACTATAAACACGCGCGAGAGGGGCGTTCTGTGTGGCGCGAAAGCCGAGAGATGGAGCGCGAGACCGTGCTTCGTGTCTGCGCAGGCGTGAGTGTTGTGAAGAATCGATCCACTGTGTCTAGCGGTTGTGTTTTTGTTCTCCGTGGTTTTCTTGTCAAGTCCGTCCCAGTCTAATTCCCTGCTTTGTAGGTTTTCCCCCATCTCCAAAATTCAATACACGAATAAAATGGGTTGTTTTGAACGAATGTAACGCTGGTGGTGCACGTCGCGTGCTGAGCTGTGATGCCCCACATGATTATTATTGATGCGCATTGGCCCAGACAAGTGAACAAGTGCATCGTTATGATCGTGCATTCTCGGCAGGGCATGCCAGGGTTGAACATGAGTGACAGAAAATGTGTTTTTACTTTAGAGTCCATGGGACGTTATGTGACCCCTAAGGTGCATATGCGAGGACATGCCGTTTTCTTCTTTCCTCGACGTCTAGTTCTTGTTTAATTCAGTGGCTTGCAGTTCTGGCAATGATTGATATTAAACTACTAATACTCGCGTAGTCCATTATATACTCTGGTTTATTTAGCCAGTCGCAGGCTCGCTTGTTTGTGACACCTGACTCCCCGAAAAGTAAAGCGCGCCTCTGCGCACCACATGAAGGAGCGCGCATGTAAATAGTTGTACACAACATTTTTTTTTCTTCTTTAGAATTAACAGTTTCCATGTCAGAACAGGCACGTGATGTAAAAATACATAAACCTATGTGGTTTTTTTTACATTTTCACAATTTCAGTCACTTTTTGGCATCTCTAATTTGCTTTCATTTGAAATAATATTAAATAATAGGTCATAAAGACGCCATAATAGAAATTAGAGGAAGTTTAGCATGTCACAACCCAGCAAGCAATCGTCAAGGCTAAAAGTTGGGCTGTCTGTGAAAATTGAATAGACGTCTTTAGCCCAAGAATAGACTAGTCAACTAGAATATGAACATGTCAAAGAATTGAAACCAAACACCTTGCAATCACTGTTGACTTTGCTTACGTGATGGAACATCACACATCTCGCAAGTTATTTTGGCAAAACGACATGTAACCAAATTCAAGGTTGCTTTGGCTGGAAGTGGGTTACTCATAGCCGGGATTGGGTCTATCCGCTTGTAAGGCCGTTTCTGGGTCCAAGCCTCAACTCGTTTCACTTGAGAATGCCATCGACAGCCGTTTATGAGCGCTATTTATTCATATTAAACATCAAACATTTTAAAAAATGAAACATTTTAAATACTTGCGTCTCTGTGCTCACAGTGTCACAGACATTAATATTGTAACGATTTATAAAAGATGAATCACTGTCTGGCCATCTGGAATTTTGGTATGGAGATAAAGGTTATGATTTTTTTTTCTTTTGTTGTATTACACCACATTGCGTGTGTATATTAGCACCGTTTGTTGTTTTTCTTGTGGTATGAGAAAGAGCGTTTGGACCCGGAAGCTCTAGTTAACCAAGGCTGAAATGACGGATATTGCTTGTTGAGAAAGCAGGACACTGATTCTTGATTCAATGTCAACTCCAGTCACCTAATTTATGGAAACTGATCATATACGAACTGGCCTTGCACAAGTTGGCATGGATAAAGTGTCTTATTTACACGTTTTAACATGCGAGACACTCTGGGATTTCAATATTGTACTGTAGATAATCAAGGGCTGCCCTAAAACCACCTAAATGTCAAAGCCTGGTGATTTTCCGTAAAAAATGTGACAGAAAATGTGTTTTTACTTTAGAGTCCATGGGACGTTATGTGACCCCTAAGGTGCATATGCGGGGACGTGTCGTTTTCTTCTTTCCTCAACGTCTAGTTCTTATTTAATTCAGTGGCTTGCAGTTCTGGCAATGACTGATATTAAACTACTAGTACTCGCGTAGTCCATATCATGGGCGTCGGAACTATTGTATGTGGTTGGGACAAGACCCACCCACTTTTTACGATCAATGACATTGGACCCACTCACTTTTATCGTCTCTAATTCAGCACGTCTGTTAACCTACCCCTAACCGATAAACACTTATTATTAAACACGTTAGACGCTTTGTTTCCACTTTTCTAATATCTTGCCTGTCCGATCTGATATGTGATGCATGGGAAAAGGGAGTAAAGTGAGTTCGGCAAAAGGCGGATTCGAATCTCGGATCGATTTGCGTCAAAACTTGATGCCATGCATCTTACCCCTACACTATTGTTGCTCTCAATGATATAGTGATTTCTGTAATTTTGTTATGAACAAGCCGGTATATTTGTACTTAATGGCATCTACTCCAGTCATTTTTTTCTGAGAGAGGACCCACCCACATTTTTTGGGCTTCCGACACCCATGGTCCATATACTCTGGTTTATTGAGCCAGTCGCAGACTCGCTTGTTTACAAATGACACCTGACTCCCTGAAAAGTAAAGCGTAAATTGAGAATGTTACTGATCTCAAAGGACCTGTTTTCCCCTGTTTGGTACCACAGGAAGAAGTTAAAATAAAGATAAAGGACCTAAATGAACACATCGTGTGCTACCTCTGCGCTGGATACTTTATCGACGCCACCACCATCACAGAATGTCTCCATACGTGTAAGTGTACTTTATTATTAGCGGATTTACTTCACACTTATATGCAGAAGAAATCCACAAGCTACTTTGTTATACTCAATACTTACTCTCTCCGCAGTCTGCAAGAGTTGCATTGTGAAGTATCTCCAGACCAGCAAATATTGTCCGATGTGCAACATCAAAATCCACGAAACGCAGCCCCTGCTGAATCTAAAGCTGGACAGAGTCATGCAAGACATTGTCTACAAACTAGTCCCGGGTCTACAAGAGAGTGAGTACAGTGAACTTTTGATCTTGAGTGTCAGTTTATGCGGCTCCTTGTCAGTCGTGGTTAAGTGTCCATCTGATCTTCTCAGGCGAAGACAAGCGAATTAAAGAATTCTATCAGTCACGGGGTCTTGAACGCATCATACAGCCATCTGGAGAAGGTACGCGATGACCTGTAGGTAGAAACGGCTGTAAATTAGTTTTAATAAGACTTTTATTAAGTGTGTTTGTGTTTTTTTGTAGATTCAGTTCCAGATAACACAGGGTTACCTTACACAAGCTTTGACCACTCCAAAGCTCACTTTTACAGATATGATGAGCAGGTCTCTCTATGTCTGGAAAGGCAAAGGTAAGACAGCTGTAGAGTTAATTTTATAAATGTATATGTACCGGTCAAAAGTTTGGAAACATTACTATTTTCACTGTTTTTGAAAGAAGTCTCTTATGCTCATCAAGCCTGCATTTATTTTATCAAAAAACAGAAAAACTGTCATTTTGTGAAATATTATTACAATTTAAAATAATGATTTTCTATTTTAATATACTTTATCATATTTCAGCATCATTACGCCAGTCTTTAGTGTCACACAATCTTTCAGAAATCATTCTAATATGCTGATTTATTATCAATGTTGGAAACGGTTAACTGCTCAATATTGTTTTATAACCTGTGATAGTTTTTTCAAGATTCTTTGATAAATGAAGAGTTAAAAAAGAACATGATTTATTTAAAATAGAAATCTTTTGTAACAATATGCACTCCCGTTGAAAAGTTTGGGGTGTGTATTCATAGGCGGAATGCAAACCAGAGCCAATGATTTTGTCTGAGCTATGAATAATTAAAAATAATAATAATATAATTCATATTTTCTCATTTTATTTGTCTTATCTTATCCTTTTAGTGTAGAGTGAGTAAAGCTGATTTTTTTTTAGAATGGCAAAACAAATTAAAAGTACAATTTTTTAGGCTGATACATTTTTTTAGGCTGGTCTACCTCAGTGGTCTAACAGCGCTCGTCAATGTCAAAATGAAAGAAATGGCCAATCAGATCAAAGAAGGCGGGTCTTACTCTCATACTGTCACAACGCAACGAGAGTTCGTGGAAAGATGTAAGTAGATGCAAGTCTCAGACAAATGTTTTATGTTAGAAATGTTCAGCTACTGACAGTAATATCTAGTGATGCAAATACTCAACTTTTTATATAATTTCGCCGTTCTGAGTTGAGAAAATGTGATCATGATTCATAGCCTAATGAATGTGACGAGGCAAAAAAAGTTACAATTTGTGCACATTTTTAAATAAAATATTATTTGCGAATAGTTTAAATTGATTACTTCATTAGCCTACTACAATTAAACCTAAAACTTACCATTCCTATTTATTTATTCCCTTAAATCCCTTTTAATCCATTAATTATTCAACTCCTTTATTATTATTATTATTATTTATAATAATATAAATTATACCCCAAGGTGCTCCCCAAGCTCAAAAGTGAAACTCTGACTATGTTTGTTTTTTTGTTTGTTTGTTTTTTATTAATACTTTTACTCAGCAAGGGTGTGTTAAATCGATAAAAAGTGATAGTAAAGATTTCTATTTTAAGAAAAGATTTCTATTTTGAATAAATGCTGTTCTTTTTAAACTTAATCTCGAAAATGTATCTTAAAAAGAAATTAAGCAGCACAGCAATTTCCAACATTGATAATAACTGAGTATCAAATCATATGAGAATGAGAATATGAGAATGATTTCTGAAGGATCATGTGAGACTGAAGACTGTAATGATGCTGAAAATTCAGGTTTGATCACAGAAATTAATTTTCTTTTAAAGTATATTAAAATAGAAAATCATTATTTTAAATGTTAATAGTATTTCTCAATATTACAGGTTTTTTCCTGTATTTTTGATCAAATAAGAGACCTTTTGTAGAAACTTTTGACCGGTGTGTGTATATATATATATATATATTTGTATTCGTTTACAGTATACTGTTCAAAAGTTTCAGGCCCATAAGATTTTTTAAAATAAATTAATATTTTTATTTTTCATGAATGCATTAAATTGATTTTAAATTGACAGTAAATACATATAATGCACAAAAGGCAATCAATCAGATGCTGTTCTTTTGACGTTTTTGTTCATCAAAGAATCCTGAAAGAAACGTACCATGGTTTCCATAAAAATATGAAGCAGCACAACTGTTTTCAACATTGATGATAATAAGAAATTAGTCTCTTGAGCATCTAATCATCATATTAGAAAGATTCCTGAAGGATCATGTGACACTGACGACTGGAGTAATGATGATAAATTCAGCTTTGATCACAGGAATAAATTAAATTTTAAAATATATTCAAACAATAAACGGCTATTTTAAATTGTAATAATATTACTGTTTTTACTGTGTATTTAATCAAATAATTTCAGCCTTTCATTTTGCTTTTTACAGCTCGTCATTTTCTGGGAAGGACAAAAATAAATTAACTTTACAGGTAAGACGACAGCCACTGAAGGAATACTCTCAAGAAAACCTAAAAAAGGTTAGCTAGTTTGTCTCTATTAGAAGTGATGACAGATTTATTTATTTGCAATTGTGTTTCTGCAGCAGAAATTTGTACGTTGTTCAGTCAGGGCTGAAGTACGGCATCTGAGGAAAGTGTTATGTCATCGACTTAACGTGGAGAAACATCAGGTCTGACTCTCTTTCTCTTCTCTTTCTCCTCAAGTTTTGTCATCTGTTACTCATCCTCATGTTGTTCCAAACCTGTATGAGTTTCTTTCTTCTGCTGAACACAAAAGAAGATATTTTGAGGAATGTTGGTAATCAAATCAACTTCCATATAGTATTTTTTTTCCCCACTATGGAAGTCAATGTAACCCGTCAACTGTTTGATTGACATTCTTCAAAATATCTTCTTTTGAGGGCGAGTAAAAGTGATGACAGAATTGTCATTTTTGGTTGAACTATCCCTTTAAAGGTGCCCTGCCACACAACCATTTTACATGTATTTAAAAAAAAAATAGATGTTAGGTAGGTCCATATGTTTTTGTTTTATGTCGTGAATGTGTAAATGAGCTGCTACCTCCTCTGTCAGCTCTAGCCACTGAAAAGAAATAAGCGGAGAAATCAGGCCATTTCCAAAAGCTGGTCTTTCTGGCATGTGTTGCCTGAGCTCATTACTATTCATGTTGAGGACACGCCCACAGAATTCGTCTTGCTCAGTGACAGTTTTCGTATACAACAAGGATGGCTGAATGTCATATATATATGGCAATATACCTGAAGAAGCCATTTCTGCAGTGATTCCAGACGATAGTAAACAAAGGTCCTCTGCTTGTTGCCTTGGGTAAAAGCCAGGCTCTCATTGGCTAGCTGTTAGCCAATCAGAGTCAAGCTTGTTGAATATTAATGAGCTGAGTCTTCCTGCAGGCTTTCTATACCACTAGGATGGCTTGAAACAAGGTAACCAAGGCATTTTTTCCCCACAAAAAAAGTCCATGGTAGAACTTCAGACATTACCACAAAAAAGTAATGAAACGCGTGTGGCAGGGCACCTTTTAAAGAGCTGTTGCTTTTTTATTTTGGACCAGGACGCCATATTTTGTATCACCTTCAGCTGTCATATTTTTCTACATCATGAATTAATATGCAATGAATGTATTGTTTATTACACTTTTAAAGAAATGACTGTAATTTCAAAGTTTCAATTAAAAAAAAAAATGTATTGATAGCATATTAGAAAGATTTCTGAAGGATCATGTGACACTGAAGACTGGAGTAATGATGATAAATTCAGCTTTGATCACAGAAATAAATTACATTTTAAAATATATTCAAATAGTAAACGGCTATTTTAAATTGCAATAATATTTCACAATATTTTTGTTTTTATTGTATATTTGATCAAATGATTTCATCCTTAGTGAACTGTAATATATATTTGTATAAATTATGAATTAATATGCTATGAATTTATAGTTTATTAATTAGACTTTTTAATGATGACTGTCATTTCAAAACCAACTGGCCTACTATTTTGTTTCTAACTATATGCAATAACCTGGTGGTATAAAATAGTTTCAGTCTACTAAAATGATAAATGTTTTTCTGTTGACAATGAAGTAGGAAACAAAGAATTCACCCATGTTCTGTTGATGAAGTCTAGCCTTGAGCTTACAGCTGACTGGTTGTTGTTAGTGAACGCGACATGCGGCTCAGATGCTTCAAGACACTGTATTAGACAAACAAACGACATTTGATTCATTATATAAAAATGTATATTAATTTCTATTCACTCCCAGAATAGAAAGAATCGATGTTCAAATTGGATGACCAGCTATAGAGAGAGAGAGATTTTGAACTAAACCTCATTGTTTTTCTTTCCCACCCTCCTTTTCTTCTCTCTTCATCGTGTGCTCTCTTTGTTTCGCTACAGGTCCAGATGTTATTCAATAACGAATCTCTCCCAGATCACATGACCATGAAGCGTCTCTGGCTTTCTCACTGGTTTGGAAAGGTATCGTAGACTCAAGCGTCTCCAGCTAATTTCATAGCGCATTCTTTCACACTATCAGCCCGTTTGCTTTCCCTCCAGGAGGGATCTTCATTTCTCTAGCACACTAGCGATTTACTGTGCTCCGGTTTACATTTTCGGAGGGGAATCTAAGATTTATTAGCACTAGGAAAAGCCATATGCCTGATGTCGCCTTGTGGTCTGAAAAATGCAATAGAAGTGGCATTCTCCATATTGCTTCATACGGTGTCTTGCTGCGGTTTGCGGGGCGTCAAAGTGTTTAGCACAAGCAAAGCAATCCCATGCCTTGTATGCTTTAAAGTGCGACGGCTGACGCTCTGCCCGCGGTCTCTGTTTAGTGTCAAAGTCGTTAGCCTGTCAACAAGATGATACTTGGCTCTTTTCATTTCAAACCTTTAATTCACGTTCTAACGCTTTCCTCTTTTTCTCTCGTCTTAGGCACAGCCGCTGGTACTCCATTATGCTATAAAAGACAAGCGGACAAGATAGGATAGTGTGAAAAGATCAATTGGTGTACATATTTTGTATTTCACATATTCTATTTTAATAGCTTTCTGTACATATATACTTATTTTTTGTTTTGTATTTTTGAAAATAAATTTTAAGTGGTAAAAAAATATCGAGTGCATTTTGTATCGTATGTTTGAGTGTCCTTTGATTTTTATTAAATTCAGTGCAAGTGGGGGGGGGGGGGAGCGTTATATTAGCACAAGGGATGTCTAGCCTTGTTAAAGTGGAAATGAAGAATGTTTGTGTTTGTATCGCCACTGTTTTTCGATGCCACCGCCAGGGGGCAGTGTTGGTCTTCAGGAGAGCACCACTAACACCAGTCGCCTTCTGTCACCTCACGATGACTCTATTAGGATCATCTCAAGGCATTTTTCATCTCAAGAGTACATTATATCATGGAGTGCTCTTAAGATGCAATGAAAACTCCAGGCAGGGAAAGTAGCCTAATTGCAGTTGTGCAGACTCGTGAAACAAGGAAAACTCACTGTCAGTCAGACAGAAATAGAATCAAATAACACACACACAAATATATATATATATTAGGGCTGTCAAAAGATTAATCGCGAATAATCTCATCCAAAATAAAAGTTTGTGTTTACATAATATATGTGTGTGTACTGTGTATAATTATTATTGATATATAAAAACACACACAAGCATGTATATATTTAAGAAAAATTTATTATATTTATATATAAAATATTTATATATAATATAAATTACATAAATGTATATACCGTATATACATGCAAATATTTCTTAAATATATACATGAATGTGTTTGTATTTATATATACATAATAATTATACAGAGATACACACAAATATATTATGTAAACACAAACTTTTATTTTGGATGTGATTAATCGCGATTAATCTTTGGACAGCCCTAATATATATATATATATATATATATATATATATATATATATATATATATATATATATATATATATGGAAATACACCTGTTGTGATAGGTAAACCTGGACTCAAATTGTTATTTTTGTTTACCAATTTAATGTTGCCTCTGTGTCCATCAGTCTTTGTCTACAATGTCAGTATGCATTTTTTCAATCTGTAGGCTATTTTGTAAAGAAAATATATTTTGTGTTTTCCTCCATGTATTTGTTTCTTGAGACCAAATAGCCTTACATTTTACCATTATAAAATAATACAGGTTTGCAGTTAAAATAATTATACATACTTAATAATTCAGAGGGTCAAATATGAACAGTAATGTTACTTTATTTTTTTTAGTAGGCTAGCCTATGTCAGTAGGAAACGTTACGATTATTAGCTATAGGCCATTTTCATCAATGGCAATGTGATTATTTGGAGATTAATGCACTCTAAAAAATGCTGGGTTAAAAACGACCCAAGTTGGATTGAAAATGGACAAACCCAGCAATTGGGTTGTTTTAACCCAGCGGTTGCGTTAAATGTTTGCTTAAAACAACCCAATCGCTGGGTTTGTCCATTTTCAACCCAACTTGGGTTGTTTTTAACCCAGCATTTTTTAGAGTGTGTAATGTATTAAATGTAAATACATGTAAAGTAGCCTATTAAATGATCTAGAATCATTTTAGGCTTTAAAACAGAACTCTTTAAATAGTGAATATTCAATAAAAGAATATTCCTATCGCCTATCGTTTTTTCGCAATTAGGCCTATTTTATTTTTCCTGAAATATGCTATTTAGGCTAGGCTACATACACAGATATAAATGTTAAAAAACGAAATTAATTATATCAATGGACTACGTCCCCGGAATATAGGCCTCTAATGTCATTTCGACTATTTTTCGTGATTCGCTACAAAAGCCTAAAAAAAGGCGAAATGTTTGATTTTATTCCGTTTGTTTTATGTAATAACTAATAATCTTAAATAGCCTATATTTTAACGAATATAAAATATAATAGTAGGCTAATAACAATAGGCTACTAATGTTAATGTTAAATAGCATTCAATGATATTGTAAGCAAATAGCCTACACCGTGTAAAGCGTTATTCTAATTGGTTTATTTCTATTATTAATTTTTCATATTGTCTTTGCCATGATTCAGACTTTAAATGAACATAGAACATAATGTATATCCTGTTACAAAACGTATCATATGCACGTAAAAACGTATATTTTGCGTATAAATTGCACGATAAATACCATTCGTGCTATAGATACGCATTTGATGAAAGTGTTTTTGCAGCAACAGTTAGGCCTAGGCACTTTTACCGCCTTTTAAATGAATGAAAAGTTTCACTCTATAGGAAAGTATTTCAAATCTCTAAAGTGAAACCTGCTGCTCTATCATCCGAGGGACCTTTCAGGACGCGCTTGCTTTCTCGGAGATTTTCCACCCTGTGAAATCGTGGCTTTCAATCGCAATACTCCAGAGGCATTTACATTCATATACCTTCGAATTCCAGCCATCGCGATTGTCAGAAGGAACCCAAAGCATTTCGACTGGCTATTGTGCGGGCGGAGTTCAATCGGCGCAGTTCCGCCGCGCCTCGACAGCTCTGAGAACTCCGGCTCTCTGGCAACGAGTCTCTCCACAATGCGCTCATAAAAATCTGCTTGACTTTTCAACCCCGACTATTCCAAGCGATTAGGCCAATTGTACATCCATCTTCTCGCTGCCCCAAAACTGCTGCCTTGATCTGCTCACAAATGGACCGAGAGAAATTCGGATGCAACAATCCACCCCATTTCCACCGGCTTTCCCATTGAGATTTATTCATTAGGAACCGCATGCAAATCATCCGCTATTCATGGGCGTTTTTTAACACACGGGCACAGATGTGGGGTATTATTTGGGCTCGGCCGACTGAAACTGTTAAAGCGCACTCAAAGGCGGGTTAACCTAATCAATCACGTTGACTAGTTTGTGTTAGGGAAGATTCATAAACCATATGGCGCGAGGAGGAAAGCAAGCTTTATGTTGTCCTCGTGACAATGTGAGAGGGGGGAACCTTGTTCAATTGTCCTAATTAAGCTTCAGGCACTCTTAACACACACAAACACTCTTAACACACACACAATGAACCGATGTGTTAAAGTGCTCTGCCTCTCTCAGCTGTTTAACTCAAGAGAGCGTGTCATAAAATAAAGTAGGCCTATTTTATGCATGGCACTTTTGCCTCATTACACTGCAACAAAAATGCCACTAAAATATTCAACTTACATTTTTAGATGGTGCTAAACTTTTTTCAACCACTTTGACTTTAATTACAGAAAAAAAGGAGTGAAATGCGTGGAAACAAAGAAGTGGATTTTCTATAGGGTATCCACAAATTTATGGGAGAATTATTATAATTCAGCTCATTCAATTCAATTCGGACTCAAGGTAAGGAAACATAGTGAAATTACATATACCCTTTATTTACATAAATGAGGATTAAATAGAATGTTACAATAAATTTAATGAGTTAGATGCATCATAACTTGTTATATATATACACAACCTTGCCCTTGCATTGTTTTGGACATTCATTTTTTTTCCTTTTATTATTTGTTAAATAATGCCTATAGGAATTGTGCCAGGGACCGGGATATATAATGTAAAACTTTGGGAAATGAGTCTTGACAATTACAATGTAGAATCAAGATTGAATAAACTCGCTTTCTGGTGACTTTTTTTTTATTTTAATGTTCTGACATTATTTATAAATATATAATTCTATTCAGCTGAGAATTTAATTGAAAATCACTTTTGGCATAGAGGTTCTACAGCGGTCATAAATGTGTGTTGAACGGTGTAAACAATTGCACACGTTTCCTTCGGAAAAAATCGAGCTGAGAAATAAAGCTTAAAATGTACATACACATGTTGCAGTCTTGATACTGTACCATTTATCTCTAAGCAATTCTCAGATCTTACTCCTTCAACCATGTCTTCTGCACGTCAGAACGTAGAGGTCCTTTCAATAAATTAAAAATAAGGGAGACAGAAACCTTTGCTTGCATTTCGAGTTCATCCGCAGAGTCCGTGCAAAAGTTGTGAAAAATGCCCTTCTCTGAAAACAAGGGCCTGCTTTTAATCGTCCACCTCGATTTCCTCGTCCTCCTCCGAGAACTCGTCTGTGGTTTGGCCTCTGGACGAAGACGGGGACTGTGGGAAGGCTCTCGGGGAGAGGCTGGGAGAAATGGGCCCCGAGCCACCGTGAGGGTCTTCAATGTCCTCCATGGACACCAGTTTCTGCAATGCCTGCGGCGGGATTTTCTTGAGGGACTCCACGTCGGCCTTCATCTCCTCCAGGTCTCTCTTGAGCTTGGCCCGTCGGTTCTGGAACCAGGTGATGACCTGCGCGTTGGTCAGGCCCAGCTGCTGTGCGATCTGGTCTCTGTCGGCCGGTGACAGGTATTTCTGGTACAAAAAGCGCTTTTCCAGCTCGTAGATCTGGTGGTTTGTGAAGGCTGTGCGGGACTTCCGTCGTTTTTTGGAGGCCTGTCTTTGGCCGAAGGAGTTGAGATGTTCGCGACCTTTAAAAAAGGAAAGAAAGGAGAGGTGTGTGAGGACTACTGGGTCGCAATAACTTCCCTTAGTAAATCATACACAAACATTATAAAGCTAGAATGCTCATTCGGTAATGCATGTACATTGAAATAGACACATTTCCCAATGGTCCTATATTTTTGTCTGTATATTGTTCTTGACTTGCTGTTTGGTTTTCTGGAGATTTAAAACAGTTTTTAATGCTGCATTAAAGGTTCAGTGTTTTGGTTTCTGGGATCTTTAAAGCACTGGAACAGACTGTAGTAGATTTTTTTTCTTTCTTGTAAAACCTGAAAAGTTTCTCAAATCCAGTTTGGTTCGAATTAGAACCGTTATTTTTAAGAGTGTACACACTGTTGTGTTATGTGATAGGCCGCAGTTGTTCATTCCAGCTGCATAACAGCTGTTCTTGAAAAGGGGGAGAAACTTTCCAAAACATCTGAACTATTGATTGCCAAGTAAATTCGAAATATTTGATGTGTTAATCAAGCAGCCTATCACGCCACAGAACTGGCCTCAATCTTATTACGGATGACCTTAACCATTAGTGTGACCCACTAAGACAGTTCTGCAATGTCAACACGGATGTCATTTCGACCGAACATGAAGGATTCCCATCTATTTAACATTCTTCTAAATGCAGGTTACTTTCTATCGTATTAGGCTACACTTCTGGGGGGGAAAAAAAGGTTTTGGAAAACCTAGTTCTGCATAAAACTATAATTTACTGGCATTTTAAAGAATCATGAAACCAGTACACTGATCAGACAAACCCATTAAATCTCAGAAGAATCATATAGCAACTCCGATGAAAATAGAAGAGGGTTTTTTGCTTGACTATCGAAGAACCTTTTAATTTTTAGGGAAATACTGAAATTCCTGAAATACTGACATTCACATTCGAGGAATCACTTTTGTTATTTACCTCATGAAAATATCAGGAGAAATTTAATAGGCTATCTGAAAAATATGCGGGGAAGAAACAAGTTGGTAATCACTGAACCTAAAAAACATTTAGATTTAAAAGTATAAATATAATGTATATATATATATATATATATATATATATATATATATATATATATAGCTAAAAGCATTCCATATCAAATGTAAAATGCGCATATAATAGCTTAATGCTACAATAACACTTCCAAAAGTTCCTCCATTTGCGCATTTGAAACTCGTGCATTAATTCGTAAACACTATCCTAACGCAACCGCATAATTCTCTCTCTAAAAAAAGACTAAACATTTTACCTTCTGCGGCTTGTATAACGCTGACTTCCAGACCCTTAAATGTTTTGCTCGCCAGCTCCTCCAGAGCGCATAACGGCGAGGACGGAGCGCTGATCCCGTTCCGAGACGCGCTCGAGCCGGCCACTTTCTCCAGCACCCGCGGAGGGCACAGACTACCGACGGACTTCTTGACGGACGGTTTGTTTAAGATATCCTCAATGCTGAAAGGGGTGAGAGGCTTGTTGGAGTTGGCCGGAGGCGGGAGTTGGTCCAAGGGACCCCGCCGCCTCTCCTCGCCGCTGGACTGCAAAACGGAGCCTGCCTTCATGTCTTTAGAGCTGGAGGTCATCTCAGTCCCAGGAAACAAGTTCGAATAGAAGTCACCTAGTTCGCTCAAACTTGTTTACGCATACAAAAGCCTTGTCTATTCCTCTCTTTAATCAGAATCGTTGTTCTTCCTCACTCTGAAGTGGCTCTCCAAAAGCACCATGCTTCAGGAGTCACGGGCGCCCGAACTTTAGTCCTCATGTGCGGCTCCAGTGTTCTCTGAGCTGCTCCATGAAGATCTTCACCGTGCGTAGCCGTGTCTGAAGGAGGCTCAAAACAGCAAGCGACCGCTAACGAGTTCTTGTTGATTGCTTTTGTGAAGTTCAATTAGAGAAACACTACACTACTTTCTGACCCGCTGCTCCGTCTTAAAGGGCCAGACCATAATAATGAATTGGACCAAGAATAGGAGGAGTTTCCCCCTGAAGTTTAAAGAGAGGGGAGATGGCTCGGGATGTTTATGCATCTGTTGATGCACCCCACTCCCACTTAGGGCAAACCACGTGCTCCACGCGTATACCTCCCTGAAAAGGGAGAGTGTGTGCTCATTAACACCAACACTCAACACTAGCATTCTGTGCATTCGAATTTATATTCAGTTTATTATTAATAATAATAATAATAATAATAATAATAATAATAATAATAATAATGACGTATAATGCAAAACAGAATAAAATAAACATTCAACGAGGCATTAATGAACATAAAAAAACGAATAGGCCTGTTTTAGATATTCAAGAGTTGTCCATGTGGCAACAACTCGCTAATTACTGAAATATTGTAGGATGTGATTATTACAGTTTTGGAGGCTATTATGACAGCCATACACGAGGTGTGAGGAAATTACGCTGTCATCAGAACACACGAGATCAGAATGCAAGGCATGTGATCGTTTCAGTCCAATAAAAATGATTTGGCTTTATCGTGAATCAAACTGCACGAGATGTGGACATCATTTATAATATATATATATAGCCTATATTTATACTGTGTTATGTTATGCCAGTTTGAACAGTGTTGATCTTGCCAAAAGCACTGACACTTTGAACAATTTTTTTTTTTTGTGCAGATTTTATTTATTTTAATTGTAGCAGAAATATAGCAAATAAATATATCCTGCGTAACTGGTTTGTCGTAAATGGTGATTTTCTTCATACCAAAAATATCTCAATAATATTTCAGTCAGCACGGCAGTCCCATTCTATGAATTTGTGAAAATGCACGTGCAAAGGGGAGAAAGCAGCCCTCGATGCAGCAGTGCTGCTCAGACACGCTCGGCGTCGGACAAGATTTCAGATGATGCTCGCGGGACGCTGGAGAAACGCAGTGCGCCTGCTATCAAGACGCAGGTAAGAAGAACTCGCGTTCTTGCTTTTAAATTTAAGACACCGGTTAATAGAAGTGAGCAATGACTGATGTAATGACAGCCTATACTTGAACTGAAGAAACGGATCAACAAAATAAAATATATTTCCCCCACATATTCTTCCACCGCACTTCGTGTTTTCATTGTGCTGTTGCATTTATTACGCGATATATATTTTTTGAAACCTGGTTTCAGCTTGCTTTTTTATCATAATAAAGATATTTCATTAGGCTATACACATATAACACATGTGATCTTATACACACGTGATAAAGTTTTATTTAAAGTCTACAAAGGCTAAGATTTTTATTTTATTATCTGCTCACAAATATTTTAAATAGCATACACTGAATTCCTCAGTTTTATTGCTTTTGATATTTTATTGTTTGGTTAAAATTAACTGGAACTGTGTTGCTATATATATATACTCATATACTTAAAAATTTAAGGCAGCAGCTTTTTACAGTATGTATGTATGTGTGTGTATATATTACATATACATACTGTAAAAAAGCTGCTGCCTTAAATTTTTAAGTACAATCAACTTAAATGACATTAACTGTGTTTAAAAAATGATCTAAATCTTGTATAATTTATGAAAAAAGTTGAAAATTGCTTAACTTATCTTGATGAGCAATGTAAAAACATTTGTCATAACATATTGATCATATATTTTTTTTTATAGCCTAGTGTATATAATTTTAGGTCATTTTCTCTTCAACGTTGCTGAGGCCTAGACTGGTGAATATTTTGGTGGTCTCCCCATAAATGTAAAACATTGGGCAATAAAACAAGTGGCCATGTTGACATCTGCTAATATTTAACAGGGTTTCGATAATCGATTAGGGTGATAGATGTCTCTCTTACACGAGTCATTGGCGATGTATGGCCAGTTCGCAGGAATATCGCATTGTCCGTGCCAAGAGCGCCATATGGTGACATCCGTACAGGGACTGGAACGAGCCAAACTACTCACGAGCAGTAAAACAGCACGACATTCTATTAGTGCGGGTCCAGACCGGGCGACGTGGGCGACCCGGAGCCAAACTCAATTGAATAGTTTATGGCAAATGAGCAACAAATGTATATTATACCAGACTACACAAAACATGATAATGAATCTTGTGAGCCCAATACATTGTTTTGTTTCACTTCAAATCACTTCAATTCAAGTAACATTTTATGTTACAGTACCACGAATTTAAATATCAACAGGAGTTTAGTGGAAAAGAGAAATATCTATAAAGGAGGTCTTTAAGAAAACCGTCACTATTGCTAAGCATAATAAGCAAAGTTAAAATGTGCACGCGATTGCATTAATAATAATAGCTAATAATTATTATTATTAGTCCAGTCGCGTTCAGATGTCCTTAACGAGTTGGTCACCTCAGAATGCCAGGTCAGAGGAAAGCTGCTAAACCTATTAAAGATACACGGGTATTAATGTAATGTGGATGGATAGGATTTCTGATAGGGAGACTGATGCCCTTCAGCGCCAACAATAGCACATTCGCATTACCCCACAGAGGGCGGGTAGAGAAACCGAAGCTGAACATGGTGTTACATTTCTCTCAAATGCGCGAGCATTATTAGTTCTAAAGATAATCCCGCCGTCTCTCTCCTCCAAACGGCTCTGAGAGGACCCGGACGCGAGCGAGCGGAGCAGCGCTAATTCGAAAGGTTTTCTCCGGCCTAATTTAAACGTTAATTAGAAACAGAACACCTGACATCATCAATCATCGCGGCTTTAGGGGAGCAGGGGTTTATTTTCGCCCAGCCCGTCCCTGCGTCACTTCCCTCGCGCATATGGAAGCGCATGGCAGCTCTGGCTGATGGAAACATTTATTGGGGATAATGCTACTGTGCACCAGATTACGTTAAACACATGTCGATGAATATTATGCAACGATAGAATAAATAGAAATTAATAGAATGGGATTATAGGTTACACTTCATTTTAATTTTAATAATAATTAACAGCACACACTCTAAAAAAAAGGTTATATATGGCACCAAAAATGGTTCTTGGCTCGTAATCATAGGGGAACCTTTTTTAGTGCTATATAGCACCAATTTTGGTGCTTCAGTGGTTCTTCAGAGGTTCTTCACTGGTTCTTTGACTAAGGTGCTATATAGCACCTCTGAAGAACCGCTGAAGAACCAGTGAAACACCAAAATTGGTGCTATATAGCACTAAAAAAAAGTTCCCCTATGATTACGAGCCAAGAACCATTTTTGGTGCCATATAGAACCTTTTTTTTTGTACTTAGGCTACGGTAGGATTAGGGTTTGGCTGAGGGTTAGCATATGTAATTATGCATAATTATTACTATGTTATTAATACGGTAAATGCGTGTAACATATGTAACAAGGGCACTGTGAAATAAAGTGTTTCCGAAATATATAATAGAATACAAACATGATTCCATAATAGAATAAAATGCAACGGATGAAAATTTAATAGGCCTACAATTTATATATATATATGTATATATAGCTATATATATATATATATATATATATATATATATATATATATATATATATATATATATATATATATATATATATATATATGCAATTTGTTTTTAAATTATTGTCGACTTTTTCTTAATTTGTGCTAAAAAATAAATAAATGCAATATAGAAATATCAATAAAAATTGTGATATGCAAATTATTGATTATTGTATACACTATTAAATATATAACACATCTAATATTAAAACAATATTTATTTAATACTGTAGAAAACTAGTTTCTTTTTTGTTTTTTTCCCTCTTTTTCGGATCCAAAATGAGTGAAGAATTTCAGAAACACTGAAGTGTCTGATTCATAAACATTTAGATTTCATTTTAAAAGTAAATAAAGAATAAAAACATCTGAGCTGTTGACTGAGATATGAATTAGGCAAATAGGCTATCTCTCAATATCTCAGTCTTTCTAAAAAAAAAAAAATATCTACCTCATATTGCACTTTAAGACCGACTCGTTTCTGCTTACATCTCTCTCTCTCTCTCTCTCTCTCTCTCTCTCTCTCTCTCTCTCTCTCTCTCTCTCTCTCTCTCTCTCTCTCTCTCTCTCTCTCTCTCTCTCTCACCCAAACAGCTGTACTAACTACTGTATAAACATGATACGGGGACATACGCATTAACGTGGAGCCAAGCGGTGCCATTTGACTGTGAAGAACCTATCGGGTGTGTTGTGTAGTGAGGTGTTACTCTAGCTCTGTGCTGTTTGTTTCCAAAATATCCTCTTGGCACAGTTTGACCCCACGTACATAAACATGAAGAGATACGATTTTTATTGAGAGATTAAAGGGGATCAATGCATTCAAACCACTATGAATGACCACTAGAATGATGTGAAAAAGCCTAAAATCCTGTAATTATGTTCTGGTCGTTTTAAACGAAGAAGTAAGAATGAGTCGAATGGCCTCGTGTCTATAAATCCACGCAGTGTGATCGACACGTTCCGTCATTGTGAGTATTTGAGCTGTAGACCAATCATGTCGACGTTTGGTTGCTCTCAAAAATGGCTGCGCTATTAGGCCTCCAATCAGAATTAATTCAGCATGTAATACACTCAAATGAATTCATAATGATTACCAAAGTAATATTATAAATATAAAACAAATTTAATTTAATTTAATTTAATTAAACATTTCGGGAAATATGCCAACCGTGCTACATAAATTAAACGTATCATTCATTGGAAATCGGTAACTCAAGGGATGTGGCATAAAAAAAATAAAAAAATTCTGTTGGATTATTTGATTTATCATTCATCTTGAATTATTTAATTTAAACTGATGTTACATTTGTTGCAGAAGCGCAGGGCTATGGTGGATGTAATGAGCTAATCGATGTAGTCATGAGTGTTAATTGTGTTTAATAATGCCATATCGATGAGTGTTTCTTGCGATTTGACAAGCTCGAGTCAATTAAGGAGCAGTACAATCGAAAATCCATTACGGTGAGGCGCATGCACATTTGATGGTCACGGGTTAATTGCGCGCGCCTTGCGCAGTGAAGGTGTCCAAACAGCCCTCATTATTATTGAGACACCTCTCTCTAAAAACAATATAATCAAAGCGTCAGAGTCGCCTGCTGTTTTACATCCCATGTTGCTTTTGATGGTGTCATGTTCGGCGGTATTTAGTACCTGTTGATGTTTTCTCTTTCTGCGGATGACAAATGCCCCGGCTCCCTAATGCGCGCTCACCCTCCCCAACAGCCCCAAACCCCGGACAAACGGACACGCCGATCAAAGGCTCTGACCCCAGCAGAGCAGTGTTGCACCCCGCCAGCGCTCCACTGGAGTCGGGTCGAAATCATAAAAAGGGCCGTGAGGGGCACGACTCCTGGAGAGGATTATGGAGCTTTTCGCCGCGAGCTCCGAGAAAGAGCAGCGAAGGTGTGAACTGGAGGAAATGGATTCGACCGAACTGATAAACGCAGTTATTTGGGTAGATCAGCGAGGCGTGGGAATTCGACGCAGGTCACTGCTCTTCACGCAACAAAGGTGCAATAAATCAGTAGTTTAGTTAAAACAAAACGCACGACATACATTTGAACAAAACAAACATGCTAAATCATAAATGCTACCATCTATAGACAGAGAAGCCGCTCTTGCTCTTCAGTTTGTCAAATCAATTTTAACACGGGGGCATTCTCATTCCTTCTCCGCTGAACCCCTCAACCCCCCTCTCTCCTCATCTGAATGAACGCTTGACACCCCAACACACTTCACTGATGGACACGCGCAATTACGCACATCTGCGTCTGAGCGTCCAATGAGCGGAAGCCAAAACAGAGCTGCTATGTGTTCCAGTCCATGGCACTGCCACTGCGCCGCGCTGCCAGAGCCGTCCGTGTGTGAAGAAGAGACATTTTTAGCTCGTAAAATTTCGATTTCAGATTTGTTTTTATTCATGGAACGGATAAAACGTTTGGAGATTACACCTTCTGTAGGCCTACATCAATTTATTTCATCACATTAACGGGGTGTAATTGCAAGCTGTTCTACAACACGATTATATGTGCATTCGTTGTTCGTTATTATTAGTCAAGTTGTAGAGAGAAAGTTTGTGGCTTAGTAATTAGTAACATTTATTTACATACATTTTGTTGATTTAATTAACACAATAAAAGAGAAATAACGACGTGAATTTAGTTATTCAGATGCAAATCTCAAAAAGGGACACTAAGGCCTAATAATAATAATAGCCTATCACTATTAGATGGATAAGTGATATCAAATATAGACAGTAAAGTTTTTAAAGGAAAAAAACATTGTTGAAGACAAATCCGTCTACATATCATGTGTCTGTTTTTTTTTATCTGAAGCATGCAGACAAATCTCCGCTCTCTCTCTCTCTCTCTCTCTCTCTCTCTCTCTCTCTCTCCCTCTCTCTCTCTCTCTCTCTCTCTCTCTCTCTCTCATCACACACACACACACACACACACACACACACACACACACAACCGCAACTTGTGTTTTCCAGTTTTATGGTGACTTTCCACAGTCATAATGATTTTTATATTGTACAAACTGTATATTCTATCCCCCTAAACCTAAACCTACTCACCACAGAAAACTTTATGCAGTGTTACATTTTGCAAAAAAAACAAAAAAATGTCTTCTGAAAAATATAATCTGATTTAGTACAAGGTGTTTTCCTCATGGGACCAAAAATGTCCCCACATGGACAAATATTTGGGACATTGCCATCTTTGTTTGGGTTTACCTGGACGCGCGCACGCAGGCACGCACGCACGCACGTGCGCACAAACACACACCTGTCTCGTGGATGTGATGGATTCTGGCCTTTGAGCGCAGCGTCATGTGAGCTGAAGCAAAACCACGGAGCGAATTATCAAAGAGATGCGAGCTGACGTTCCGACATGATGACACAGACACACACACACACACACACACACACACACACACACACACACACACACACACACACACACACACACACACACACACACACACACACACACACACACACATATATAAAATGGCATTGATTGGGAAAAGATGCGTTTGCCTTTTTAATAAGGCATCTATGTTGTGAGGCATAAATATAATAAGGCAATAATCATGGTATTTTCATGATTTATCACATCGTTTTTATACATTTGTGTGGTTCAGATACAAGTTTCTATTGGTTAAACCAATTCCCTTCATTGTATTAACTCAAATTTTTTAATTTCAATGAACTCAAAATTTTAAGGCAACCAGGTTACTTACTTTTTTAAGTTAAACCAACAATATTTTTTACAGTATATATATATATAAAATAAATAAATAAATAAATAAATAAATAAATATATATATATATAATATATATATATATATATATTATATATATATATATATATATATATATATATATATATATATATATATATATATATATATATATATATATGCTATTGAATTATTCAAGTATTAGTAAAATGTGGACACGTTATGTAAATTAATAAATGTAAATGAATGTGGGTCAATGACAAATTAGGATCTCAAAAAAGGAAAATTCTTTACAAAATAAATCTATTCTAACTTTCCATTTCCACGTTTGCTAAGTTATAAGAAATACAATACTTGTAAGTTGGTTTCATAATGAAAAAAAATGTTTATACCACTTTCTGCAAAATTATATTATCACAATTTCTTCCTATTATATTATAACCATTTCTGTGAACTTGAATACACGTCGGTGTGAACAACTTAATAATTATTTATTAATAATACAAATAAATCAGATTTAACAAAATGTTAAAACGTGATAGTTGTAATAAACACAATGACCTTGTTGTTTGATTTGGTGGACAAAAAAAGAGAGAAAACAATAATCTCAATTTAACATTTGATTTTGTGAAGTATACTGTATTGTAATATTTGAATACATGTAATAATCCACCAATTATACTTTTTTATAAAAAACAAAATGACTTATTTCAGAAATCCTACTTTCCTGCATGAATTGCATTTTAATGTAGCCACTTCTAAATGCATCGATAAATATACAAATGACTTTGCACTTGAGATGCAGATGTGTTCATGACACCGTGTCGTGCTGAATGCTCTCTGGAATGGAAATAACTGATCATCAGCTGATTATGGCGCATGTAACCGGAAGGAGCAGCATCACACACGATTTATGTAGTTCCCTGAGAAGCACCATGCGCTTTAAAAAGAGGGATTTAATTTGGAGTGCACTCCGGGTGCATATCAGCGCTTATGAAGATAAATGCTATCACAAGAGCACATTGTTCCGTGGGAACTACAGCTGAATCAATCACCGCGATTCTGGCCGCGACCACATGGGCGCCTAATGGAGAAGATGGAGGGGTGGATTGAATCATCTCATCAGAAATCCCACGAGGACCAAAGGTCAAGGTTTAAAGTTGGATTTGTCAGATGCACAACATGCACCGCATACACCACAGCTTGTTGACTATGAGTTGTGTCCTGAAGCTGGCGAAATTACACATCAACACTATTAAGTCCTATAGAGGGAATACATACACACTTCATGCTTCATATGCTAATATCTATATTCCCGAGAACATTTCATTCGAATTTATGTAACTGTGTATTTCTGACAATGATAATCATGACAGTAATGCATAA
>JARQWZ010003617.1:0-5000 GCA_033150135.1 Gobio occitaniae
TTTGAACCAATGACACAGCAACCGGCCAGTTTAACGACTCGATGTCTTCCATATCTTCATAGCAGCCGTTGTCCAATGCTGACCTTCAAATGTGATGTCTTCTCTGGCACTGTTTCTTGTGCGTGTGCATGTCTGCAATGGTCACCCTGTGGTCATTGCGTGCGGAGTCAACCTGGTTGTGAAGAAATGTGTCCTTTTTGGCATGAGCAAGTCTGAACCAGCATGCGTTGTGAAACTGGATGGTGCAAGCTTTGACCCAAGCCATCCCAGAGGACACGAATAGCCTATTGGGACAGGGATGCCTTTTTCTGTCTACAACCCCAAATCAGAAAAAGTTGGGACAGTATGGAAAACGCAAATAAAAAAAAGAGAAGTGATTTCTACATTTACTTTGACTTGTATTTCATTGCAGACAATATGAACACAAAATATTTCATGTTTTGTCTGGTCAACTTCATGTCATTTGTAAATATGCATCCTTTTCTGTCATTCAGACCTGCAACACATTTCAAAAAAAGTTGGGACAGTAAAGCATTTACCACTTTGTAATGTTGCCATTCCTTTTCACAACACTTAAAAGACGTTTAGGGACTGAAGACACCAAGTGATGAAGTGTTTCAGGTGTAATTTTGTCCCATTCTTCCTGCAAATAAGTCTTAAGGTGGGCAACAGTACGGGGTCTTCGTTGTCACATTTTGCGCTTCAAAATGCGCCACACATTCTCTATTGGAGACAGTCAAGTACCCGAACCCTCTTCCTCCGCAGCCAGGACTTTGTAATGTGTGCAGAATGTGGTTTTGCATTGTCTTGTTGAAATATGCATGGACGTCCCTGGAAAAGATGTCTTCTTGAAGGCAGCATATTATGCTCCAAAATCTCTATGTACTTTTCAGCATTAATGGTGCCTTCACAGAAGTGCAAGTTACCTTTGCCAAGGGCACTGACACAACCCCATACCATGACAGACCCTGGCTTTTGGACTTGTTGCTGGTAACAGTCTGGATGATCCTTTTCTTCTTTGGTCCGGAGCACACGGCGTCTAGCCTGGGAAAACCCAGACAACTTCCGGCAAATTTAGATTTGCTCTGCAAGTAGTCTGGCAAAGAGCCCATTCAAGCCCATTTCTAAACCCTAGAAATCGCGGCACCAATTAGAAACGTTGGGGGGGACTTTACATGATGACGACAGCGCAGCGACGTTGAAGCAGATTTGCCGCTGTTGTGGAGCATCACTCGTTCGAATCCACTATCGCGTCTGTTTTAAGCGATTTAAACTTTTCCTTTTCGTTAAAACCCGAGCAAAGAACAACACTCGAAGCCTTCATATCTAAAAAAGATGTTATCGCTGTCTTACCGACTGGATTCGGCAAAAGTCTGATACCAGCTTGGCCCTTTGGTGGCTAAATGAATGGGTCTTAGCGAGAGTCCTCTGGTAGTGTTAATGTTTTACAAAATATAGTTTTAAGTCCTTTTCAGGCGTGAATGAAGTTGTTTAAAGCTCAAATCTGTGGTTTATTTATAAATAGAGCGCCTTTTTTAAAATTTGATCTGCCGTTTTCGGAGTTGTGAGCTCCAGTGGTTCAGCGGCGCTCAATCGATCATTGAGCCCGCCAAGAGGCGCCTTTCCTCGGCCAGTCCTTCTGCCGTCTGCCGCTGGCTCTGATGTCTCTGTAGTGGTTAAACCGTCTCGTCTTGTGTAGATCTAACGGCTGATTTTTGCTCTCATTAATCTATAATTTGTTCCTAGACAGATCGTTTTGTCTGAGGGCACAGTGAAGTTTCATAACTTTATATTTTTAAGATATTAAACCTTACCGTTGTAGTCTCCTAGCGCTGACTTTGACTGAATTGCTTTATTTATTGTATAGCTTCTTATACCTTTTACTTATACTTTTATAATTGCTATTGATGATCACACATAAACTGACATTTAAAAAAAAGAGACTGGGTTGTGTTTTGTGTCATATTTAATGTATTACAGTGATAATCATAGCCTATATTATGCCTATATTATGTGTGTGTGTGTGTGTGTGTGTTTTAAATGTAAACGAAAAGAGGCTGGGTTTTTTATATTTCGTTTTGTTATAAACATGCATTGAAGATAATATGCATTGCCTGCACTACATATACAAATATATACTGAGTGATACTGTCAAGAGCATAGTAGGCGGACTAGTGTCCTCCCGTCCTCGGGAGTTCGTTCTCCGGAGTTAAACTTTGCAAGTCACGGACGCAAGTCAGAAGTTCGCGTACGAAATATGTCATAAAACACCACTTCCTCATTTCATAAAAAAAATCAAATTAAACATAATAATAGCCACACGAATGTGGTTCAGGCAACGCGTAGTTAGGCCTATATTGATTATCTTATATATTTATAATAAAACGAAGTATAAAACACCCTGCCTCTTTTCGTTTACATTTTAAAAATAATATATTAAACATTAATATGTGGTTTAGGTAAGGTGACCAGATTTCTGAAATGGAAACCGGGGACATTTCCTATTTGAGAACACAAGTACAGACAAGAACGCATATGAGAAACGGCCAGTCAGATGTTTCTCCGTCGCTCTGCATACGTCATCTCCCTCATCGCTCTGATTGGTTTTAGGTCTATCCAATTGCGCCGAGAGGCATTTGAGCGACGCCCGTTGGTGACGCCCCTTTGGAAATGATTTGTCTATGAAGCTTTGCCAGACCATAACTCAGTTACTACTGAGAATGGTCTGGTTTTAACCAGGCTACACGGCGTCCATTCCTCCCAAAAAATACCTCAAATACTGATTCATCTGACCACAGTACACGTTTGCACTGTGTGATGGTCCATCCCAGACGCCTCCGAGCCCAGAGAAGTGGACGACGCTTCTGGACACTGTTAACATAGGGCTTCCTTTTGGCACAGTACAGTTTTAACTGGCATTTGTGGATGTAACTACGTACTGTGGTACTTGACAAAGGTTTGCCAAAGTAGTCCTGAGCCCATGTGGTGATATGGCTTCTAGATGAATGACGATTCTTGATGCAGTGCCGCCTGAGGGATCGGAGATCACGGTTGTTCAGCTTAGGCTTGCGTCCTTGTCCTTTACGCACTGAAATTCCTCCAGATTCCTTGAATCTTTTAATTATGTTATGCACTGTTGAATGTGAAATATCCAAATCTCTTCCTATCTTTCTTTGAGGAACATTGTTTTTAAACATTTCAATAATTTTCTCACATCTGTTTGCCAACTGGCGATCCTCGGCCCGTCTTTGCTCCTAAAGGATTAGACCTTTCTTGGATGCTGCTTTTGTACCAAATCATAATTACAATCACCTGTTGACATCACCTGTTTCAAATCACATCATTATTTAACCATTTTACCTCATTACTAGCCCAAAATTTCTCCTGTCCCAACTTTTTTTGAAATGTGTTGCAGGTCTGAATGACAGGAAAGGATGCATATTTACAAATGACATGAAGTTGACCAGACAAAACATGAAATATTTTGTGTTCATATTGTCTGCAATGAAATACAAGTCAAAGTAAATTTAGAAATCACTTTTTTTTTTTTCTTTGCGTTTTCCATATTGTCCCAACTTTTTCTGATTTGGGGTTGTATATTTTCATATTTTACATCATCAGATGAACGACTTCCATCTTAACTTTGTCTTACATGTTGTAATGGCCATAGACTGCGTTTGGGATTCAGTGGAGAAACGTTCGTGGCTCTGTGTCACATTCAGAGACTCTGATGCATATATTCCATAAATACCTGACGTTTGTATTCATACAGTACATTTTGTATAAATGAGCTATACATGTAAACTGAATATGCACAGTTGCAATAGGGAGATATGCGAGAGTGTGTGGTGTTAGGGGAAGACAGACAGAGTGTGTTTTCTATTGACTTTTCCCAGTAAATGTTTACCTACAGTCTTGTAGTCAAGACCACCTAAACCGAGACCAAGACCAGCGACTTTGTGGGGTTGAGACCAAGACCAAAACTCCTAAAATTCATCTAAAAGCTCCATACTGTCTGAGAAATGACTTATATTTAATGAATAAATACAATTAGACACTATAGCGCTGTTACCAATCAAATCACTGACAATAAAATGCATGGCACAGAAGTTGCATCTGAATTGGTATAATAACACCAGCACAAATAATGTTCAGATTAATTTAACATTAAAATTAACATTATTGATCAGTCACGGAATCATTTATTCAACCGATTTGTTCAAAGCAGCTGATTCATTTAATAACGAAACGTTGCCGATTAGCAAAGACACAGTTTAAAATGTCATTTAATATTAACTTATTGTTTATTGAACGTTTGTATGAATCAATATAATTTGCAATCACGATTATATTCATGAAGCAGCTCTCTTGCTCTTGTGATATTGCTTAATTATATTCTATGTTATAAAAAAGATGAAATCTCAGAATTTTGTGGGCATTTATATCAATTTTGGCCATTTTTGAGACAATGCTGCATTGATTTTGAACCCGGCAGCACAGCAACAAAAAAAATAACATTACAAAGAAGTTATTGATTGCATTTTAAGCTGTAAGTTTTACATCAAATCACATTAATGATGTTAAATCAGACAATGCACCGGTGATTTAGTGATATCCCAGCAGTTGTGCTCTTGACTGGTCTTGAGATAAAATCCCGAATCCTCTAAGTCTGAGACCAAGACAAGGCCGAGGAGAAATGCAGTCGAGACCGAGACAAGACCAAGACCATCAAAAAATGGTCTTAAGACCGGTCTCGAGGACTACAACACTATGATACACAGACAATAATGACATTCTTGTATTGTAAAGAAAGCAGTAGCTTGTCCTGTCAACCAAAAAAACATGACATTTGAATACAACAAATATTTCCATGGTGAAAAAACATGAAACATTGAAACATGAAAAACTCACAAAAAGACAAAAACACTTATTATTTTGGTGGCATTGGCCAATTTACTGACATTATAACTAGATTTTGAAGCATGAATGAAATGTTTCGG